>BMAW01077735.1:59454-112524 GCA_019974015.1 Nephila pilipes | reverse complement strand
CTTCAACCAGAAAAACGAACGAAGAATATTGTCTACAGAGAAGTTTTGGAAATGTAGGCATATTATTTCATATTTTTCTTATATTTAACTACTTCTAAAATTAGAATAAGATAAAATAATAATGAATGTAATAATTAAGATAAATCAATTGATATAATCTATATAAATAAAAATGTAATGTGTGTTTGTTCAAAGCCGCAAATCTTCGAAACTACGGAAGCATTTGATCTGGAATTTTGATATAACTTTGCATTTTAATTCGGATGGGTTTTTAAATACTTATTATTTCGTAATTCACTTTAAATTTTTTGAAATTTAATTTCTAAGTGATTTTTTGGTGTTATGACGTCATATGATGTTAGGTGTCTCTCTGAATGCGGAAATTTATACTTAAGTTTACACAGTTTTTTCGGGATTAATACATACTTTACTATAATTAGGATTATCGATTGGAATATTTATCTATTTTTTTTGTTCTTCGATACTTAATTAGGAATGTTGTTCGAATAAATTATTTTTTAATGATTATTCTTTAAACGACTAAAATTTTGTTTTGTAATTTTGGCAACATTCGGATAGTATTATCGCGGGATCTTTATGATTTTGCTTACAAATTACAACTTACTTTTTCACTAATTTCACGCAGAATTTATTTATTTCTTTATTAATAATTTTACAAATCAAAACTTCGCACTGATAAGGGTAGTTCAGTTCTTCTTACTGCAATTAACGTTTGTATTGTATTTTTAAAACATGAAGTGTTTGGGTCTGTGTGTTGGATGTACTCATTGGAATGGTAAAAAAGAGGATTGTCACATGCTCATATATTAATTTGGCTTTGTAACAAAATAACATCAAATGAAATTGATGATGTAATATGTGCTGAAATACCCGATGCTGACATCGATAAGGATTTGCAAGAAGTTATGATAAAAAATATGATACATTTAACTTGCGGCACACTTAATCCAAATTCACCATGTATGATAGATGGAAAAAGTTCGAAGAGATATCCTAGAGCATTAATGTCCAATACGGTCACAGGAAACGATGGATATCCTTTATACAGAAGAAGATTAAATCAGCAAACATAAAAAGGCGAAACAGTGGCATTAAAGTAGATAACCGGTGGGGTTGTTTCTTATTCGCCTATGCTATCCAAAGCATACAAGGCGCACATAAATGTGGAGTACAGTAATTCCGTTAAATCCATTAAATATATTTGTAAGTATGTTAACAAAAGCAGCGACATGGCAGTTTTTGGTATGCAACCAGAAACAAGTGACAGGAATGCAGTTATGCATATCGATGAAGTCGCGCAATATCAGGCTGGAAGATATACAAGTAGCAATGAAGTTGTAAGGCGAATTCTTTCGTTTCCTATACACGAACGAAGTCCTGTCGTTGTTCACTTAGCAGTACATCTAGAAAATGGACAGCGTGTTTATTTCACTGCTACAAATGTATAACAAATAGTCCTAAATCCACCAGCTACAACATTAACTGCTTTCATCACGTTATGTCAGAATGATGCATTTGCGAAAGCACTGGTATATATTCGGAAGGGCCTACTTATTACACATGGAATGCGAGTAGAAAAATATTTGAGCGACGCAAACAAGGTGAGCAGGTCATTGGATAAACTGGCATATTTAAAGAAACAATTATTGGCAGACTAAACACTGTACATCCGAATCATGATGAATGTTTATTTCTATGTATGCTATTGGTAAATGTGCCTGGTCCAGTATCTTTCCAACAACTGAGGACTGTCAATTGGATTACACTTTCCGCAGTGCATGTCATGCTCTGAATTTATTGGAAAATGACTTACACTGTTATGTATGTATTAATGATACATGCAACATGTCGCATCCAAAGCAAATTCTTACATTATTTGCAATCGTATTGACTGCCTGTTCTCCTTCATCTCCTACAAACTTATGGGGAAAATATAAATCACACATAGCGGAAGATATTTTTCATCGAATGTGCAGGGAAAATTCTAATATGGGCATTGATTTCACAGCAGAACACTATAATGAAGCACTGATAATGATTGAAGATTTGTGTTTAGCAATTGCAAACAAAGTTCTCAATCAGTTGGGAATGCCATCACCAACTCGATCTGCTGCTGCTTCATTTGATGTAGAACTGTGTCACGAGTAAAACTACAACATAATGGATCTTTTGTCCTATGTTTCATCAAATATTCCTAAGTTAACGCTTGAGCAAAAAGGCATTTATGATTAAATCATGCAAACTATTAATAGTGGGAATGGAAAAATCTTCTTAGATGCGCCTGGAGGAACTGGTAAAACATTCCTAATCAAATTGATTCTGGTAGCAGTATGATCCCAAAATGACATATCTTTAGCTCTTGAGTCATCAGGTATAGCTGCAACATTGTTACCAGGTGGAAGAACTGCTCATTCCTCTTTGAAACTGCCATTGAACATTCAAATAATTGAAAGTCCCACATGCAATATTTCCAGAGCATCAGGAATGGGAAAAGTATTGCAGAAATGCAAACTTATTGTTTGGGATGAATGCAGATTGGCACACAAAAAATCGCTTGAAGCTATTGGTCAATCATTACAAGATTTACATGGAAACACTAGACCGTTTGGGAACGCATTAATATTGCTTGCAGGATATTTCAGGCAAACATTACCTGTAATTCCACGATCAACACCAACAGATGAAATAAATGCTTCTTTGAAACATTCTGCTTTGTGGCGGCATGTGAAGACCTTGAAATTAACTATAAATATGTGTGTCCAGTTGCAAAATGATCGATCAGCTGAAATTTTCTCAAATCAATTGTTGGATATGGGAAACGAAAAGGTGTCTGTAGATTTGACCTCAGGGAAAATTTCATTGCCTCATAATTTCTGCAATTTGGTGACATCCAAAGGAGAATTGGTTGAAAGAGCATTTCCTGACATTCAAACCAATTTTAAGAATCCCAATTGGCTGAGTGAACGTGCTATTCTTGCTGCTAAGAACAAAGGCGTCTACCAGCTTAACAACATCATTCAGTCTCGCATTCAAAATGAAACAATCATTTATAAGTCTGTTGACACTGTTGTGGAAGTAGATAAAGCAGTGAATTACCCTACAGAATTTTTGAATTCTCTTGATCTGACAGAAATGCCGTTCCACATACTGCAGTTGAAATTTGGTGTGCCAATTATCATGTTGCGAAATATCTACCAGCCAAAGCTGTGTAAAGGTACGCGGCTTTCAGTAAAAAAATTAATGAGCAACGTCATAGAGGCAACAATTTTGACAGGACCTTTCAATGGTGAAGATGTCCTCATTCCTCGCATTCCTATGATACCAACAGATATGCCATTTCAGTTTAAGAGATTGCAATTCCCAATTCGATTGGCATTTGCAATCACTATCAATAAAGCTCAGGGGCGATCTTTAGAATTGTGCGGTTTAGATTTAGAGGCCGATTGCTTCTCTCATGGAAAATTATTTGTTGCATGTTCCAGTACGTAAACCAGACAATCTATATATCTACACTGAAAATGGAAAAATAAAGATTGTTGTGTACCCTGAAGCATTGTAAAATTAACCTTTTGCCCTCAAGGACTCCAGGGTAGAGCCAATTCCAATTTGTGTATATTTTAATTGTTTAAGACTGTTTTTTTATTTAAATTAATGTAATTTCTTATAAGTTTTGGGCTGTTTATCATTTCTATGTTTTTTACTATTTTATGAACTGCATGAATCTATTTATGTATTTTTGCATTTAATTTATTATGATTATTTCTTATTTATTTTTGTGATTTGCATTTAATTAATTTTTGCTTATGATTGTTTCTTATATGATTTGTGATATGCATTTATTTTGGTTTGCTACTATTTTATGAACTATTCAAACCTATTTATATATATGTATTTAATTTATTATTATTTATTTTTGTTACTTGCATTTATATAATTTTTGCTTATGATTATTTCTTATATATTTTTGTGTTATGCATTTATTTTGGTTTATTATTATTTCTTATATATTTTTGTGATTTGCCAATGCATTTCATTGTCGCATTGAATCTTTAAATGTTCTGAAAGAATGCCATCCCACATGCTGCAGTTGAAATTTAACGTGCCAATTATGTTGCGAAATATCAACCAGCCAAAGCTGTGTAATGGTACGCGACTTGCAGTAAAAATATGTATATATTTTAACTGTTTAAGACTGTTTTTATTTAAATTAATGTAATTTTTTTTATCAGATTTGGGTTGTTTATCATTTCTCTATGTTTATTAATATTTTATGGTGCATGAACCTATTTATGTATTTTGCACTTCAGTTATTATTAGATTAAATCTTTGTAATTAAACCAGACTATCCATTAAAGAAAATTATGCCCATTATAAGAATCACAATTGGCTGGATGGACAAGCTCTTTTCTTATCATTTAACCTGACTGAGCCACAGCAACATGTGGCGGGAGTAGCAATATATATATATATATATATTAATGCTCACATCTGTTTTCCATGTTTTAACTTGTCATCGTGTTTTTCAATCATGAAATGACTTTTTATTAATTTGTCAATGATGTTATTAGATTCTGAGTTGGTAGAATTGGCATTGTCCTAAAGGTATTTTTCCCCTTAAATGATTTTTTTTAAATTTTTAAATATCTTGATAAAGTTATATCAATACTTGAACACTTTTAAATAGGTAAATAAGACTCTTACGGCATATTTGTTTAGTTTTTATCAGATTTGTTTCTAAAATAAAGAAATTGCTTTTTTGCTGGGAAATAACAATATAAACTCCACGAAATGAATTTCTGGTTACTCTTCTCTTAACCCCTGACTCAGATTATAAAACTGGACTCTCAGGCGGAAATAGAGCATTTCCTATTACGACTGAACTCTATGGTCAGTTTGAACATTGAATTATTGACGTCATTAAATGCTTTTCACACAACATAGATTAAATGAACTACACAATTATTGAAAATTTGGCTTCAAATGTGTTAAAATATTACATCTTTAAAAATACTATTCTTAACTTTTGCAATATAGAGTCAAAGTTTTATTAAATTCCGACAGATAATTCGCATTAAAAATATAATATACATAAAAATGACATTTTTCTTTAAAATAATACAGAACATAAAATAATACATGCTGCGCTTATGTGTTTAAAAACTTGTTAATCACAGATTGTACATTTCATTTACATTATCATTATTTCGGAAAGTACATTGTATTTGAGACAAAATACATTTTCTGAATGAATATTATTTTTTTCATTTTGCGTTTCCTCTCAAAATATTTATTATAATTATATCAGAATTATCTTCCTTACAATGTGGAAATCTGGTCTCATTTCAATATCTTTCTACAAGTGGTCTGGACTTTTAAGCCGAGAACTTCTGAATTTTCTTATAATCAAAATAACGCTTATATTACATATTATTACAAAGACAGATAATACTATATAAAAAATATGAAAGTATCTCCACATATATAAATGAATAAAGACGGTTAGTCATCTCTAAGAATTCGGTTTGTAATAGCCAACGCAATTACATTACCAGAGTTGAATGCGAATCCTCTTTAAACAATTCCATTTGAAGATAAGTGTCCATTCTAGAAACATAACCAAATTCGATATTGTTCATGAATTTATATCTTAATATTCTTCTTTGTAGATTTTTCACTGTACCAGGTGTTATTATTTTCTTTTTTTCAATTGGCGGAGGTATATCACCAGGCAAATTTATTAATCCATGGACATAGGAGAAAAATATTTGTCGTACCCTTGGAAAGGGGCTCACAAGAAACAGGAAAAAATTCAAAAATGATCTACGGGATCAAAAAGTTTGGTAAAGTTACCTTTAGAGCATCTTTCTTATGAAAATCTTCGATTGGAAAATCTTAAGATGGAACAAATTTATGAGACAAAATTCATCCTGAAAAAAAATGTTTTATACACTCTTCGAATCTGATTCATAACCTGTGTTTCCAGTGTATGATATATTTTACGTAATAAGTATTCCTCATTTAGGATCTATTCTATCAATAAAATATTCGAAACATAAAAACCTATTTCACTTTATATTATGATTCTTTTACAACTTTATTTGACGGAACTTGAGTGATTAAAATTTTACATTTTCTTTAAAACATAAAAACTATTGTGTGTTAATGAAACAATCCAGAACTTATTAAATAATGGAATATAAAATCATAATTATTTTAAAAAAATATTATTCAAAAATAATAAGGTAATATACTATCTTAAAAAGTAATGGGATATATGAACACATAATCTAAAAATAATAGAATATAGGACCATATACTTTTAAAGTAATAAGCGTTTGGAACATAAAACCTAAAAGTAATCAAGTGTTGGAACCTATTGCCAGACGGGAAATAAAGCGCAAGATCCTATTACTTAAAAGTAACCGGCTGGCACGCCTCTGGTTTACAGCTCGCATACAAGCCGTGCGTCACGTCATTAAAGAAATGTTATCAGTTTGTGTCTCGATATCACTCGTCCAAATATTACTATATGTCTCTCAATGCACTAATATGCTTTCGGGTTTAGAAGGGTTTTGGAAAGCACCATGAAAAAAATATCAAAATAAAATAATTTTTCTTTTCCTTTTCCTTATATGTTTCGAATTGAAAACACAATCCAAACATTCATGCAAGAATATTTGAAATGTTTTGAGTAAAACAATATCGTGTCACATATCTTTGACATCAATTTCATTTTCAAGGGTGCACTTTTTAAACTCCAAAACTCAAACATTCCTGTGCAGAATATGACGAACATTAAACTTAAAAATTCAGAACGTTTTAAAAATGAAACTCATGGCACAAATTTCTTTATAGAAATTTATTAAATTAACACATTGTGTTAATTCTTTCATCTAACAAAAATGATGCCATTTATGTCTTATCATTGAGTACAAGTGTGTTTTGTGTGATTACCTTTCATTCAGTGGGGCAATTAGCTAATGATTTGCATTAAGTGATTTTCTACCTATGTGGTGATTGGATTCTTCAATAATTTCCTAATCCAAAGCTATGTTTTTTTCTTCGTTTAACTTTCACTCTCATCATTCCAACCTCAGTTTCATCAATATTCGAGATGTTAAGAATAAAAACCTAAACTGTTGTGAAATAAGAAACGATAATAAATCAAAAATAGTAACACATTTATTGAAGTTTGAAGTGATTGTCCGTCATCACTTTACAAAGTTCTGCATTCCTCAATGCATCTCTATCGTGCAACAGAAATCTTCCCGGTATGGAGTTTTGAAGATATCCCCGTTGAATGAATTCTGTCAATATTAAAAAGATGTTAGTTTTTTGCACATATTTTTTGTATCCTGCAGGACTCTCGTGCCAAAATCGACGCAACAGATGCACGTAATTATAATCTCTCCATTCTAATGTAATTTTTTGACAAATAATTATATGAAGAAGACAAGCGAAAAGTTTTTCAGAAAGCTTTTCCCAAACTCCATTAGCAGCATCAATAAAAAGATCTTGAAAAGGCCAAAATAAAAAAATTCTTAAGACTTGATAAGGATAAGAATTCAAGATCTCTTTTCGGACACTCGCGTCAATTTTGACCAGACAAGACCTAACAAAGACAGTGCTACGGCAATATTTTATGATGCCAGTTACCAAAATATCTCGATGCGTCCGAAACAGATTCTGAAGAAGGCGACTGTGTATGGTCACTTTAGTCCAGTGGAACGATTGCAAAATACATTTGTAATTGCAATTTATATTATGACAACTACAACCTTCTTTCAACCACGTAATCCATAGTTTCACATTTGCTTTATGGATTGTGTCAATCGAGCACTCGTCAGCATATTTTTGAAGAATGCACGTCTGCGCACATCTCGGCATTGCTCTCCAGAATGCGAGGATACATGTTCCAGGCCAGTATTGACAGGCCAATGAAAAGCGTTTTTCGAAGCTCAAATGTTCGGATTTGATCAGAAAATCTGCTGTACCTAATCTATCAATGGTTCCGTTTGAATTCCAGCAAAATCTGATGAAATTTTCATCATCAGTGAACAATATCCCGTGATGATCATCCATCCATTGCTGGACTTCGAAACTGATAGCTCTCATTAAAGCTACAATTTCATTTTGCAAAACTAAGGGGAAAACGAATGCAGGTAATTTTTCCTTTATTATACTTTCCCAAGATTGTCCAGGTAAGAGATGTAATGGTTTTTGGAGCTCCTTTTCCAAATTTCTAATTTCACGATCGGTGTATACTACAACTGCAATTTTGGCAAGAGTGATGTGACGTAGAGTTGGAACAAACATGATTATTTTCTAATATAAATGAGGCCCAAATCACTCAGAGTATATAAGAAACCATTCAAGCTTTCGCGTGATATAAATTATGAAAAAATTCGTCTCCTTTTGAAGGAATCTTCTCAAAACATGAGTTTGAAAGCAGACCTAAAACAGAGACGAAGAGATAAAAAGAAAATTATATTGTAACGTTATTTACAGAAAACTTCTATACACATTTGGTTTGGTTATATAACAAGCAAAAGAAAATAATATACGATTGAACAATCATCGATTTATTTAGTACATTCTGGATATAAACAAATCTTATGTTTTTCTTATTAAAAATATCTGGAGCAATTTTTGACATTCTTAAATGTATGTAGCACGATCAAATATTTCAACTACTTAATCTTTATTAATCTCATTAAAAATTTTCAAAACACAGATTTTAAATGTATTAAATTCATCTATGCAGACATACCTATAAGTGTTGAAAGGTTTATGTAAAATTAGTGGTGCTGTTATTCAAAAAATAAATAGAAGTATAATACACTCAAAAATTTAAATAAATATTAATTTTTATAATTGAAAAAATATACTAACAGGAAAAGAAAAATATTGAACATAACAGATCAATTGAAAAGTCCCAGGCCTACTATAGTAAAACACATTTTTTTGACAAAATTAGTTTTTTTTATTCATCATAATTCCCTTCAAGGGTGATACACTGATTACAGCGACCCTCCAACTTTTCGATACCATTTTTGCAGTACGATTTGTCCTTTGCTTCAAAATAGGCCTCAGTTTCGGCGATCACCTATTCATTCGACGAAAATTTCTTCCCAGCGAGCATTCTTTTGAGATCTGAGAACAGGAAATAGTCGCTGGGGGCCAGATCTGGAGAATACGGTGGATGAGGAAGCAATTCGAAGCCCAATTCATGGATTTTTGCCATCGTTTTCACTGACTTGTGACACGGTGCATTTTCTTGGTGAAGCAGCACTTTCTTTCTCTTCAAATGCGGCCGTTTTTCGGCGATTTCGTCCTTCAAACGGTCCAATAACGCTATGTAATAGTCGCTGTTGATGGTCCTTCCTTTTTTAAGGTAGTCAATGAAAATTATTAAATGCGCATCCCAAAATACAGACGCCATAACCTTGCCAGTCGACTGTTGCGATTTCCCACGCTTTGGAGCGGGTTCATCGTGTGCAGTCTACTCGGATGATTGTCGATTGGACTTCGGAGTGGGAGTCATGTTTCATCCATTGTCACATATCGATGCAAAAACTCGGGTTTATTACGCTTGATCATCTTCAAACACTGCTCCGAATCATCAACTCGTCGTTGTTTTTGGTCAAAAGTGAGCTCGGTCGGCACCCACTTTGCACAGAGCTTTCTCATACCCAAATATTTGTGAATGATATGATGTACACGTTCAGTTGATATCTTTAGAGTGTCTGCTATTTCATTTAATTTTTATTTACTCTCATTCAAGATCGTTTTGTGGATTTTTTTATTGTTTTCGTCCGTAGGATCCTCTTTTGGGCGTCCACCGTCTTCGGTGCTCATTTCACCACGTCTAAACTTAGCATACCATTCCTTGATGGTTGATTTTCCTGGGGCAGTGTCTGGAAATTCGGCACCAAACCAAGTTTTTGCTTCAACTGTATTTTTTCCCTTCAAAAAGCAATATTTTATCAACACGCGAAATTCCTTTTTATCCAATGTTTTCACAATAACAAAAGTTGCTTCACTCAAAATGCTATAATTCACAAACTAACGATCCGACAGCTGTCAAATTTATACACGCATCTTTTGAGGGTTAGGGCTAACTAAAAAACGTATGGATTTAATTCTAGTAGCGCCATTTTTGTGTCAGGCCGGGGACTTTTCAATTGATCTGTTATATCTCTGTGTGTAAGATTTTGAATAAAATTTTGATTTTCTTTAAACAATGATGAACTTTTTTAAACATTATAATTTTACAAAATCAGCTATGTTTTGGGATAGTTATATTTCTGATCCATTAGTAATTTCTTTTTCTAAATGCATTTAATTAAAAAGAGATGTAAATCATTCTTATGACATACGAACATTTTCTTTCTTACAATAAATGAAATAATTGATAAATATACCTTTTCTGTATAAACAGTTACTCGTGATGAAATTTCTTGTTAGTTTTTCATACATAATTTGAATAACGTTAGAATGGTTTTGTTGCGTTAAGTAATAAAATATTACTGAAATTCCAAGACTGATGCTAAGATTTTTGAGAGATAAAAGAAAATGAAATTATTATAAATAATGATAATAAATAAATTAAGAAGAAGAAGGAAGAAAATATAAATGTCAATTCAATGATTGGAATAACATTTCTGTTTCTTGAAGTGTAGTCAGTGTAAAGTATACAGATGTTCGAGATGGAAATCTCAATGAAGAAAATTAAATGGGATTACTTCGACACAAAATGTCGAGAAATATATCATTAACATTTATTTAATTAAAATTAAATAGTTAAAGTGTTTTGGAAAGAAAAAAAAAAAAAATTGATATTTCGAAGAAAAAAAAAATGTGCCCTATCACATATCACATAATATATAGAAATTTTTTCTAATTGTTTTGCGTGGCTGTGGTAGTCATGGTCTCGGATTCGCGGCCTGTGGCTTTTGTCGAATTGTGGGTTTGAGCCTTGAAGCCAAAGCAAGCTGTGTAGCCAGAGCCGATGCACGTTAAATTTGTCAAGGCTCAAAGTCCTCCCTTTCACGTGGTGTGGAAAATACCACTTAAAATTCTTAAAATTTGTAGTAGCAGTAATTTTAAAATATTAAATATTTTGAAAAAATTAAAATTTTAAATTATTATTTATTTGAAACTGTAAACCCCCATGGAACCTTAAGTTGTCCAAAAGCAATTTAAAATTAATTATAAATCGCTCAAAAACTTTATATTCGAGATGTTACAATAACTACATAAAAAGTTAAATGCTTGGTAAGTAGAATTTTATGAGTAAGCTATCATCACGAGCTATTTTCTTAGTACTTTACTATCTTTGTAGTGAGTGCAAGAGACAACGATGGGGTCAGAAGAAATTGAAACACGTGTAGCTTCTTTAATTATTAGCTAGGGCAGCTAATAACTCAGGGTTTTTCTCGTATTTCGCCACTTTTTTAAACCAAGCGGTACTACACTTATTCTTCGCCACTTTGTGAATTTAACGCAACTCTATTTCATAATCATTTCGCCCTTTGATTTTTTTAACACTAACTATAAGAAATAATTTTTGCTTTTAAAAGATGCATTTACCTTTTTCTTACATATATCAAAAGACGGACATTTTCAAGGGCGTTACAGCCTGGAGAATACAAGGTGTTTAAAAAGAGCTTTCTTTAGATACTATTTCATTAATTTTATCACCGTTGAACTTAACTCATAAGAAATATAATACTATGAATGTTATTAAGGTTTTGCAAAAATTCCTATTCCAACAGACTTATGTTCACACACACGTATTTTTTAAGACTATATATATGCAGCATATCCATAAGTAATGTAAAGTAAAAAAGGCTATTTTCAAGATTGACGTCAACAAAAGACAAAACCAAGGTAACGAATGTGCCCTGAAAGAAAAGGAAGGACAGAGAAAGATATAGAGCGAGAAAAAAATTTGCATGCAAATTAAATACTTGAATAATTTTAAAATAATATAAGTATTTTTTGGTATAAAGTTTTAAAAAGTATCTTAAACTCAGTAATATGTTATATTTTTAATTTGTGAGTGTGCGCAATAGTGTGTGAAAATCGACATGTTGCATACATAAAATTGTCTATGCTGAATCAAAACAGCATGCTATTGAATCGTTCATATCAGTGGGGCTAAAGAAATGGGCTCCCTTCGAGGCATTCCGAAAGTAAGAGATGATGAAAGCTCCCTATACTGGGAGGGGGAGTTATTTAGTAAAGGCGAAGTACTCATACATACTGGTCATAAGGAGCAGAAGTAAATGTTTGTCTCATAAAAGTGAAAGTACAAGCTTTATTTTTCTTAATTTTCATTATTTCGCTTGATTTAAAATTGGAAACTTCTTATATGTTTTTAATTTTTTGAATTTTGCTCGGATTTTTTTCCATTTTCTTATATTTGTGTTTTGACAGCTGTCATGAACTTTGAAACTGACGTCACAAGGTAATAAATATCTTCTCTAGACAGTCTGAAAGGAGAAAGTATTATGGCTGTCTCTCCACCAGCAGTCGGCCCTCGATTCTTCCCCTTCTATCCTATTCAAAACAAAGAGAAAACGAGAGTTATTTAATCTCTCTTGCTCTTTCATACCGTTTATTTCTCACTGTCCGAGCAGGGAGTGGGGATGAATCTTTAGTTTGTAGTTACCACAAAGCAAACTAAATAGATCTATTTCCCTCGTGAGGCGAAATTGCCCTTCCGTATTGTTCAAGCATTTGAAAATTGTCCCAAACTAGGAAGAAGCTGACTTTTTCATTGCTTCAGAAATAGTAATTCTTCTAGTTTGATAACTTTTTTCACACCTACTTTTTCCATGCCTTCTAATTTTAAAAAAATCATTTTTTCTTTTTCATTTTTAAAAAAAAAAAACGTATCAATCTATTTATAAAAGTACGACAATGCTAGTGAAATATCTTCATCAAATACTGAACTGTAAGTATTACAAATTTTGTGTACTCTAACTAATTATATAAAAATAAAATTAATTTCAATAAAAGCTGATACCTGGTCAGAACACATTTTTGTTGCGTATCAGTTTGTGGTTGTATTAACTGAAATAATTATTAGAATTTTGTTGAAAGTTTTGCGCCCAACTTATTACCCTAATTCTAAAAGTAAATAGGAAAGGAAAAGTTATAACTATAAAGGCACTCTTTTTTATTAGGAGTTTGATTTTCATAACGAAAAGACACAGTTTGTAATATATATATATATATATATATATATATATATATATATATATATATACTTTTCATTTACTTTTTTTTTCAAGATTTTATCTGAATTACCCTCATATCAAAAACAACAGTTTTAAAATCTTTAGCTGCACTCAATTTCTGTTTTTAGTGAAAACTGTTATCTATAACAAAAGCTTACCAAGGACAATAATTGAAAAATGAAAACGGACACAATAATAACAGTTGTTGCGTGGCAACAGAGGATTGCATCCGGTTTGAAATGCAACGAGTGAAATTTATTTTCTTACTTTGAATAAAATATTTTCCAAGCTTTTATTTAACTTTACACAGTTGTAAGTATAATTTTTAGGTCAAATCTTATAAATCTATTTTAAATCACTTCCACTTGACAAATTGCCTTAAAATTCTGCATAAGTACGTATGTAATCCCGATCACAAAACATATGTGCCCCCTCCCCCATTTCCGCTACATCATTGACCGAAGTTTTATTTTAGGCCTACGGTTAAGAATGAACGAAAATGTTTTGTTCGAAATTCTTCTATCAGATTTAATACTTTAGCAGATACCAAATGTTAGAGAAAATTTAAGAACATAATCGTATACATAATTTCTGATTAAAACTAATCACGAATTTTTAAAAATCTATTATTTTCACATTAAATAGTTTTTAAAAGCATAAACTTTAATGTTCTCACCTAAATCTTAACCAGAATACTTCATAACATTTAGATACAAATGTAAAAGAGATAATTCTTGTTACCGGATATGAACAGATGAACAACATGGAAATGTCAAATTTCGCATACATTTAAAAATAATCAGATAAAAAAAACTTTAAAAAATTATAAGTAAGATGTAAAATTGTATTAATTAATAACAAACCCTTTTAAAAAGATATTGTCGAATAAAAGCGATTACTTACAATAAATGCAACACGTGCTGGTTAACACTAACTGCCCTACAGCAATACAACTAAAAGAAAATTCAAGGCGGAGTCACAAAAGATTGCTGTAGCGTTATCTCACTAATAACAGGGAGAAATAATCGCCAAAATAGTGCCAAATGAGCAAATTTGAAAAAAAATGGAAAACATTTGAAGTAGTATTTTGTTACATTCTTACGCAAATTCTAATTTTTAAAATGAGCGTATGATAGATAATTTTTTAAATGTAAAATATATATTATTTTCGATGTTGTAAAGCGTTTAATTTTGATTGAAACAAAAATTAATGCAACATTTAATTACAATATACATTGTTTTACATGAGCCAACATAGAGTTGTTTTGTGAAACGGGCGTTAACAAAATGCGTGGACATAAAATAAAGCATACAATGGTGTTAGGCTAATAGACTGAAGTTATAATACATTTCGATTATAATAATTACAGTTAGTTTCCTGAAGGAATACTTTCCTTAGATATTTAGTATGATATCTTATCGTCTGCTATTATTTTAATATCTGAACTTAGTATTACTGTCTACTTTAATAGTTTATCGTTTGCGCTTATTCTATTATTTAACTTCATAATAAATTTTTATGATAGAAGCATTTGTTTTTATTCTTTTTGTTGTCAACATTGTCACCGTTTTTGTACTTTAGAATGTTTTGCTTCTAAAAGCAAAAGTGCATTAGGAATTTGAAAGTTTTTTCTTCGTCTTGATAGTAATAGCCTTAATAGAGCCTGGGGCTACGGAAGCTCGCTTACTTTACGCTAATTAAAACTCATTTTAAAGTATTCTACTTTCTCTAGAACTTAGCAAAAAAATTCAGTACATTTTAAATTTTGAGAATATTAACACAAATTAGCAAAAGGTGTTTTGTTTAAGAAGAATGCATACTAACTTTAAAGTTTGTAGCTTCTGCAGCAAATTATATTGTTTATATAGTTTTAAATTGTTAGAGAGAATTTTCTTAAAGACTGTTAGGCATTATTTTATGAACGTTAAAGTAATTTATTATTACATTTTTTGATAAAATTCTGATTTCATGCTATCTGGGTCTCAAACTGTTTACTATAATAAACTAGATATGCAAATCAATAAAAAAATGGATTTTTACAAAAAAAAATAGAATGCTCTTTTAAAAATTCTAATAATCAGTGTTTGATTTGAAAATATGGAACTATATTTGAAATTGTATTAAAAAATATCCCTTTGTGTCATTACTTAAAGAAAAAAATTTGCAGAATAATTTTGTTACATTTGCTTTCAAAATAATTCTTACGACTCTCATATACTGTATTTTAGATAAGTAATAATCTATAGTTTATTTTTAAATGATAAACTATTTCAATTTAAATTTCGTATTATCTTTGTGGATATGTTAACCAGGTAAGTTTTCGCGAATGAAAGTCATAAATCGGGCAAACATTTATAAATATTTTTAACTGCCATTAAGCAATGGAATGCAGTCTAATGGAAATATTCAAACAATGTGCTGAAAAACATTTTTCATTTTCAACAAAATTCATAAAAATGTAGCAATATAACAGTCAAATTCCCATCTATAACATCAGCGCATGAATATATGAATACTAATCAAAATAAGACGCAATTGTGTCTCAAAAATATCAATAAGAAATGCTCTCGGAAAGATTAAAATTGTGAATCTATTTCATCTTACAGATAACATCAACTGGCTTTTGAATGAAACAGTTCTATTAATTTTTAATAATAAAGCTCAACGAAAAACACAAAATTTTCAAAAAAAAATTCCGTTAAAACTATATAATTCATAATTATCATTTAAAATTTCTAGCATGATTGCTCCTTTAATGGATTGCGCACACGGTAGCCTAGTGGTCGTTGATTCTGACCGCGGCGGACGTTGTTTATTTGGAGTCGTGGGTTCGACCCATGATGCATATCAAGACCAGCCACTTAGCGAGGCCTATACGTGTGAAATCTGATTGAGATCTAAGGTCCACCCATGGGCGTGGTGTGAAAATACGGATAGGAAGGGGCCAACTCAGGTGTCGTCCTCGTCACTTGAATGAAACGCGAAATTACGAGGTCCTTAAACGATAAGTCTCGTGTTGCTTCTAAGTGCAACGAGAATAAGCAATCACCCTTTACTACATCATAATAGCACAATAATTTTTTTTTACATACAAATCTAGGAAATAAAAGTTACATGCTTACATATTAATATTTGTTCTACAAATGCAATTTTACGTCATGTACTTATATGTATAAGTACCTTTCAATGTTCTATACTGCATTTATGGTGGTGGATATTTTCTTAAAGTGATTCATACGAATTTAACCAAGCCTTTTAAAAAAATACGCTCTACACTCAGTTATACGTATATTTAATAGATGAATTTATTTTAAACTCTGAAATTTCTATCCTGATTATTTATATAACAGTAATTTTATTTATCTTTTAACAAAAAAAAAATACTAACAAATTAGTTTGTTGCGATATTTAATTAGATAATTTCAGTTTTTAACGAGTTTATAATAATAATCCTCTAAATTGATTGCAAACACTATTAACGAACCTAATATGTATGGATATGCAATGCAGGATACCTGATTAAGAATAATACTCATGTAGGAGCTAACTTAACCACTGCGACTGGTGAATGAAAAAACTTTTGGAGATACGTTGAGTACAAAATTGATGATTTCAAAGAATGTACCCAGACTCAACGGGTAAGAAAATGACTTACGTATATTTCCAATTCATTTCAAGTTTTGTCAGAAAAAAATGGTTTTGCAAATTCTAACTTGATATTCAAAATCAGTAATATAATGAATAATAATAAGTTTACTGTTAATCATTGTAATTATTCCGTAATTTACGATTAATTTATATAAAATAATTCATTATAATTTATTCGGAATATATTAACTCGGTTAATTAAACGGAAAAAGAAGTATATTCTACTAATTATTATACAAATCGGAAACTTTGTATGTAAGAAAAAGAGCTTAATTAGTTACTTAAAGAACTTACTGAAATTTTGTTTCAAATTATTTTGATTATATTAGCTATAATTATTTAACTTGTGAAAAAATTTTCAATTTATCTTGTGTACACACACAACTAGTTTGTGCAAACGCAACATTCCAGTAAGATGACATACGCGGCGAAATTCACTGTGTAAATATGCAGCGCATGATAAATTATGCAAGTAGAGTAAACTCAGATAACAGATATTTCCTAGGGTTTGATGGCATATACGCTCATAAAAATGTGTATTTTTAGAATAGAAAATAAGAAGAGAAGAAGAAACTCAATAAATACTTTTAGGGTTTAATATTAATCAAAAATTGAGATATATACTTCAAGTATGTAGTGAATGTAAGAAAAAAGAAAAATGCTTTTCGAAACCAGTGGCGTATCGTGGAGGAAACACACGGGGTCTCAGATTGGGTCGATATGGGGGGGGCATTGAGTGGTCTAGCCGGCTAATCCTGTCAACACAGCACTAGGTTGTCAAAATAAAATAACTGTGTTAACGCTTGCATGCGCTATCACCGCGCCACCTGTAAATAAGGAGTTAGTAACTGTTGATTCTAACCGTAACCGAAAGAAGAGCGGGAAGCGTTCATCGTGTATACCAGTGAAGTGTAATACGAGCTATTTGTGAAGGCACCACGTACAGGTGTCTTTTGTGAACTATTAAAGAGATATATTTAATACAGTCCACTAAGTGAGTGTTTTATTGTGCAAATGACCTATGGAACTTTGATATTGTGTAGTGAAAGATTCATGTGGTCCGAATCTCCGGAGAGCAAATACCGGTAGGAAACAAAAGTTTCTAAGTGTTATATTGTGTTTAGTGAATAGAAGTGAGTGATATTCTTCAGTTTGTGATATGGATCAAGTGTGATATTCTTCTATGGATTAAAGTGCCACATCAGTGCAGAAGTGGTCGCACTAAAGCAAAACTTCTATCCTGTTTTTGAGGTGAGAGAAATTTCTCTATTGTGTTTTCTTTTCTGAAATTTAAAAAACCATGTCTATAATTAGAAAATTAAAAAAAACGACGAGTTAACCCTCGTGGCTGAGGAATTAGGTTTGAAAATTCCTGATGGAGCAAAAGTCGTTGACTTAAGAAATATTATTGAAAATTGTGATTTGTATATTAATGACATTGAATTCGTTCAAAATGTCGTTGATTATGTTATTGAGGGAAAAAAAATAATTAAGGAAAGAGAAATAATGAAATTAGAATCAGAGAAAATTAAACTGGCTCAATTGCAACAACAATCTGATTTATTAGGAAAGGAATTACAATTAGAAAACCTTAAAAAAGAAATTCGTCAAGAAAAGTTAACTGATATAGATACCTTAAACAGAAGCACTGAAAATCTAATTAAAAAAGTAAAACCTTTAACGATTTCTGTGCCTACTCGAGTAGAATCTTATAATCTTTTCTTCCAATCAATAGAAAAAGCATTTAAAACAAAAAATGTGCCGGAAGAATTAAAAGCGGAAATGCTATTAAATATATTAGGAGAAAAGGTATCAAATTTAATGGTTTATATGAAAGAGGAGGATATCAATAATTATGAAAAACTTAAATCTGTAATATTAAAAGAATGCCAACCCACCCCGCAAGAGAGTTTAAATCAATTTCGCAATGCGCAAAATTTAACCAATGAAAATTTTGTGCAATTCGAGTCGAGGTTATCTGCTAATTTTGAATATTATTGTCAGTTGCGAAAAGTAAGCGATTTTAAAACGTTATGTGAATTGATTTTTTCCGATAAAATATTTAGTGACCTTGATAAAGATCTGAAAACGCACATAGCAATAAAAGAGGGTAAAGGGTATTTTAAACCGCAACAACTTGCGAGAGATATTGATATTTATCTTTCTTCGAGAGAGAAATCTAAATATGAGTCATCAATGAATGGAAGTAAAATATATCCAATAATAAATAAAACAAAAAACCTTATAATTCAGGGTATCAGAAAGGGATTTCAAAAGTGTTTATTTCAGAAATAAAAAACTATAAATGTGTTATGTGTAAAAATGAGAAGCATGCGTTATATTTGTGCCCGCGATTTAGGATGCTGTCAGTTCAAGATTGCATTGAAATACTTAAAATAAATAATATGTGCTTTAAATGTTTTGCTTCAGAATGTTATGTTAAAAGATGTTCGAGTAGAAATTGCTTTTGTGGAAAACCACATCATAAAATGATTCATTTTTCGAGAAACGTCGACAAGCCTAAAATATAAATAAAAAATCTCAAAAAAACGTCTGCCCGTGGAGGTCAAAATGAAGAATTTATGAATGTTCCCCCCCCTTCCTGCGAACTCGATGAAAATATTGTTGCTAGCAGTTTCGCAAAGAGCAAAACAAAAAAATGTTTTATTGAGTACTGTTAGAGTTTTGATTAAAAATAAAAATGATAATTGGGAAGAAGCCAGGTGTCTGTTAGATGTTGGAAGTCAAACATGTTTAATAAGTTCAGAGTTCGCTAATCGTTTGCAACTTAAAAAAGAAAAAATAAATACTTTGATCTCGTGTTTAAATGATTCTTCATTGAATGTGAGTGGATGCGTTAGAACTACTATAGCGAATAAAAACAAAAGTTTTCACAAAGAATTAAAAATGTTAATAGTTCGGAAAATTACTGATTTAATTCCCCAAACAATACTTGATGTTAATGTTGAAATTTCAGATTCAATTCCGTTAGCTGATTATAATTTTAATGTCCCAGGAAAAATAGATATTTTATTAGGAGGAGAAAATTTTTATGAACTATAAATGCCTGGACAAATATATGCGCAAAATTCACGTTTGCTCTTACAAAATACAGTGTTTGGTTATGTGGCTAGCGGTAGTGTAGATCAAGTTAGTGACACTAAGGTTCATTGCGGATTAATCCGAGAAGATGATTTAAATATAACGTTAAGGAAATTTTGGGAGATAGAAAGTGTCGAATTAGAAATATATAAAAGTAATGAACACGCGATTTGTGAGGAACATTTTGTTCGTACACATCGGAGAAATGAGGAAGGGAAGTATATTGTCACAATGCCCCTTAAAGAGGATCCTTCGTGTTTAGGAAATTCAAAGGACATTGCTCTTAAAAGACTCAATTCGCTGTGGGCTCGTTTATCCAGAGACACTGAATATTTAACGTTATACAAAAGCTTCATGAGTGAATATTTGAAACTTGGCCACATGAGAGAAGTGGTGGAACAAAAAGAACCCGATGTAGTGTACTGTGCCACACATCATGGAGTGTTAAGACCCAAGAATGCAAGTACAAAATTGCGTGTTGTATTTAACTGTTCCACATTGACCACTAATGGTAATTCGTTGAACTCGTTACAGTACAATGGTGGAGTCATCCAAGATGACTTATTTTCGATAATGATAGGGTTTAGAAAGCATGTGTATGCTTTGACAGCTGACGTGAAGATGATGTATCGAATGATACTCATAGAACCCAGTCAACACAAACTTCAAAGAATTTTGTGGAGTGATACGCCCAATGAGTCACCTAAAATTTATGAGTTAGTTACAGTTACTTATGGAACTGTGAGTGCTCCTTATCTGGCAATGATGACTTTGAAACAATTATCCATTGATGAAGAGAATAATTTTCCCATTGCATCACCTGTGTTGCGTGACAATTTTTACATGGATGATGTATTATGTGGAACTTAAACCTTAGAGGAGGCTCAAGAGTTGCAAAAACAACTTATAGTTATTATGCAAAAAGCTGGAATGCAACTTCCTAAATGGTGCACAAACCATCCAGAACCATCACCAAGTGTCGATGGAAATTATAATTTCTCAAATCCAAGTGAAACCAAAACCTTAGGGGTGTCCTGGAAACCAGTGGAAGACTGTTTTTCTCTTCGAGTCAAAGTGGAGCTTGGGATTTTATACACAAAAAGGAGTGTGCTGTCTACTATTGCAAGATTATTTGATCCTTTGGGACTGCTTGGTCCAATTGTATCTAAGGCTAAAATATTCATGCAGAAACTATGGCGCTTAAAAATTGATTGGACTGACACACTTCCAACAGCAGAGTATCAAGAATGGCATAACTTTTTGGTTATGTTAGAAAACATCAATAACATTGATATTGAGAGACGAATTGTGATTGAAAAGGCTACCCAGATAGAAATCCATGGTTTCTTTGATGCTTCAGAATGTTGCTTTGGAGTAGTGATTTATTGCAAGTCTTTCAGCTCTTCTGGTGAAACTATGGTTAGACTGGTGATTAGCAAATCTAGAGTATCGCCGGTGAAAAGCCTTACAATCCCAAGGCTGGAATTGTGTGCTGCAGTCTTACTATCAAAGTTAGTAAAAAGAGTCCTTGCTGCGATGAAATTGGAAACAACAGTATTCTTATGGAGTGATTCCATGATAGTGCTTTCATGGATCCAAAAGGATCCAATGGATCTTAAAACATTTGTGCAGAACAGAGTTGCCATCATTCAAGAGAACACATCCATAAACCAGTGGGGTCATGTGTCATCTGAACAGAACCCAGCAGATATCCTTTCACGGGGAGTGGACCCTGATAAATTGGTCAAAAAAAGAATGTGGTTCAAAGGTCTCACATTTCTATATAACAGTGTTTATCCAAAGCAAACAATCTCTGTGTCCAAATAATATGAGGAATTGAAAGCAGAACTTAAAAACTGTCAGTGTGAAGAGTTTAAAGAAAAATTATCTGCTTTTAATGTGACTTAATAATTTTATTCATAGTATACTTAATTTGATTAATAATAATATAACTGTTCTTCGTATTTTTAGTTATGTTTTCAGGTTCATAAATAATGTACAAAATCCTTTGTACAGAGTATCTGGGCCACTTGAAGTAAATGAACTGAATCATGCAGAAAGTGTTTTAATTAAAATGGTTCAAAAGGAGGAATTTTCAGCTAAGATTAAGTGTCTCAAGCAACAAAGGAGTGTTTTTCCAAAGAGTAAGTTAAAATCCCTAAATCCGTTCTTAGATGCTGATGGAGTCATGAGAGTTGGAGGACGCTTGGGTAACTCAGGTTATAATTTTTCTAAGAAACATCCTGCTATTATGCCTAAAAATCACAAATTGACTTTATTAATTATAGATTATATTTATGTTAAATATTTTCGTGTAGGTGCCATCACATAAATGGCTACTAAGTAGAATTATTGGTGTATTCTTTGGAGATGATAAAAAAATTCTTGTAGTTCAAATAAAAACTCAATTTGGTGTATTAAAGAGATCTGTATCTAAAATTTGTGTATTACCTGTGTCTGAATAATATATGTAAACATATGTATTTTTCTTCTTGATAATTCTAAATATTATTAGTGTATTTCTTAGAAATTATTGCCATATTCATTAATTATGTGCTGTGTTAAACTGAGAATTTCATGTAATTGAATAGTGTTCTTTTTGCTTGTTTGCTGATAATTATTGAATATGTATCTTCACATTTTGAGTAATTTGTGAAATAGTGTTTTACATACAATGATTGAATGTTTAAACATGTCAATGGGGGCCGGTATGTTAACGCTTGCATGCGCTATCACCGCGCCACCTGTAAATGAGGAGTTTGCTAACTGTGATTCTAACCGTAACTGAGGTAAAAGCGGGAAGCGCTCATCGTGTAATACAAGTGAAGTGTAAGACGAGCTATCTGTGAAGGCACCACGTGAAGGTGTCTTTTGTGAATTATTAAAGAGATATATTTAATACAGTCCACTAAGTGAGTGTTTATTGTGCAAATGACCTATGGAACTTTAACATTGTGTAGTGAAATATTCAATTGTTTTTTATTTCAAAGAATTTTAACGCCTGGAGTAATTGATGAAATCTGCAATCTAATGTCCGGTTCAGCAACCAATCTGTTTCTACATTTTGTTTTTGTCGCAGCGTACAAAGAGAAAAAGTTTTAACACACATAGGCTGAAACAAAGATTAGATGTTTCACAGCTCTTTTGGAAATTTTAGGATATTCTTTTCTAATGTCAATCCAAAATGCATAATATCAAACTTGATTAAATTTTAGTTTCAATTGAATGCCGGTCAATATATCAATTTGAGATATATCGACTGATCCAAAAAATAGAGTCTAATATGTGACCCAATGCGTCTCGATTAATCTATTTGAAACACGTGGCTTTTGCGAAATTTAAGAATTTATTTCATCCATAATATATTTATTTTTATAAGCAAACTGTCTTTAAGTTTTTGATCTTTTACAAAAATTTAAATTTTACTAAGATTTTGGTGCTTTGATTAAGCGAATAGTTATCTCTTACGAAAACCCTGTTTAAGTTCCAAAGAACTCTAGGGTTCCACGGAACTCAGGTTGAATACCTGAGATCTATAACAAAGGCTTACAAAAATTTAAGGTAATGATACTAAAGGTAATTATGATAAATTTGAACAATGGGAAAATCAACATATTGAAATTGATAAAAGATGGGAATAAATATTTAACAATTTAAAAAAAAAAACACATTCCATCTGAAAATTTAATTAATCTTGTTGAATTTACCTTGTGCTACTAATGCCCCAGTTTCACACAACACACAATGCCCAGCACAAAATTTTCTCAAGATTCTACCTAACTTCTGCCCAGAATTGGATGGGAACGTTCACCGATCAATAGAAAAGCAAAATTTCAACCCTATCTCCTCCCACTTCAAGTCAATTCACTTCATAGAATTTCTTAAACGGTCTGATTCTCCAGATAGAAGAATCAGACCATTTAAGAAATTCAATTAAATTCTGTCCTTTTTTTTCCTTTAATTTTCCACTTCACTTTTCAAAAAATCCACTCTGTGGATATTTTTTGCACCTGCAATCAGAGAATTATTTGTGAATCTGAAATTACCTGCACCGGTTGGAGATTAAAGCCCAACCGAGTTAGGAACTCATTAAAACTTCTAGCTTTGTACAAAAATTACGTACGAGCGCTTGAGTCTGTATATATCTGAAGAATCTGGACCTTTATATAAATAAAAAATACTTTGCTGGAATTGCAGAAAATCTTTACCATTATAGAAATTGTGTTTAGTTTAAATATTATTGTTATTTTGAAAATTATATTTATTCAACCTCTTATAAGAGGTTATTTTCATAATTATGTTAGCATTTCTGTACAAATTACGTGTTTTTGTATTTTATTCATTTATCGTGACATAACAAATTTTACGTTATCGTAATCAAATAAATATTGATTAAGGCCTTCAAATTATTACATTTTAATAATTTAGATCCGATTGAGAATTTCGAATTGTCCCTCAGTAACCTTTGGTATTCGAAAAATTATTTTCTCTCCAGGATTATTATGATAGCCCATAATATTTTTAGGAACATGAGATGACACTCTCCTGAAACACGTGCAGAGGAGGAGAGACATTAAAAAGATTTAGAAGGTCAGCTTTGGAAAGCTCAAGTAACTAATGTTCAATCTGGGTGACAAATCTGGTGACAAATTTAGCAACAATACGATGTTTCTTGAAAACACTGTAATCTTGTTTAAATCTCAATTGGGAGGAAATTTCTAGATTTTTCCTGAATTTCCCTGTGTCTTCACTTCTTGCCTGAGCAGTAGGCACTGTGAGCCCTGTGACTTAACGTAGAGATACGAAAGCAGAGGAAGCAGTCGTCATTGGTTGAATGGTTGTGCAGAGTAATCTATAGATAGCGTGATTGAGTGAATTTACTGGGAAGCGTTTGTGTCTATGAGGACAGTCGCGGAAGTTGTCGGAAAATCGTACAGTGTTACTTTGGATATTTGTCCTTAGTGTGTATTATTAATCTCGTTAGCTGAACGCTACTCAAAGAGCTGTGTGTGTGACTGTAATTTCAACGGTTGTTCTGCTTGTGTTGCTGATCTGCAAAAGAGTAGTATTTGTTTCAAATGTGCCGCTAATCTGTTCAAATGCGGTGTTTCTGTTTGTGCTGCATATGTGTTCAAGTTTTGCTACCGTGATCGTCTTATCCTAAATATGTGTGTCATTTGCATAAAAGTGTGATTTGCCATTATCCTTCGTGCTGGACTGAATTCTATCGTACGCCTGAAGCAATACATTAAATTTCTAATTTAAATTGGTTTTTACCATTTTAATATAAAATACATTAATTCTCTTTCCTACCGGATTGTGTGTTTTAAACTAGATTGCATCCCAAACCGCACGATTATTTTTAGTTATTCTAAGTCGGGAATGCACTTAGTTTAAGAATGTCAAATGTTGTCACTGAGGAGCATTTCGCTTGTAATGAGGTAACAAAACACTGAATGTAGAAAGTAGTCGAATTGAAACTGATTACGCCAGGAGCGCCTTCTATGAAAGTGTAATTCTTCAGTGTTCTACGAGCCGCCGCTGCTAGTGTTGAGATAATCTCGGCTCTCGTAATGTGAATAAATATTATTTTACAGTCTGTTGCTTTGGAGATTTTGTGTTGGTGATATACATATATAAATTTAACTGAGTTATTGACAGTCCCATTGTTGGACTGTCGACCAGGTGTTCGGAATTGTGATTGTCATGGGAGAGAGGTACGCCTCGTGGAACAAAACTTGTGGATTACTCTCATTTGATGGTGAATTATCTTCATTTAGAGACTAGTGAATATTATTGCGATATTAATTAAAGTAATTTCCAAATGATTAAAAGTGCTAAAAGATACGATTTTAGGCCATCACTGAAAAACAGAGTTTAGATAATTCTGAAGCGAAAGCAATATTAGATTTATCTAATAACAATAAAAACAGTGACAGTTATAAAAATGATCATGCAATAGTTGAAGGAAAAGCAAATAATATTAATGAGAAAAGGAAAAGGGATGAGATCCGATAACTTGATCTTAAGAAGATAAAAACGGAACAAGAGCTCGCGATGTTACGTGCTGGATCAAAAAGAGAAAGTCCCGGTGAATATAAGAAAAACGAAAGTACAAAATACCTATACTCTCTCGTTAAAAGTACTCGAACTGTAACAATCAATAGACCGGAAGGTTGGAGCTATTTCTTTTTATCTTTAGAAAGGCAGATCATCTCTAAAAATGTCCCAGAGAAGTTTAAATTGGAAATTCTTCTAAATTTATTAGGGATAAAACGAAAGATATATTATTACATACTTCAAAAATGATGAATTGTGTGATTATTCAAAGGTTAAAGCCACAGTGTTAAGAGAATTCAAGCCTTCGCGCCAAATTTGTTTAGAAAAATTTAGGAAAACGCAATGTCAGACGAATGACACATACCTGCAATTCGCGTCTAGATTAACTTCGAGTTGGGATTATTATTTAAAATTAAGAAAAGTGACAGACTTTGAAACTTTAAAACAACTAGCAGTATCTGATAAAATATGTCAAACACTTGATAAAGAGATATGTGTTTTATAAATGTGAGACAATTCAATCGTTGGTTCACACCATTAGAATATTCTACAGAAGTGGATTTATAATGTACATCAATGGGAAAACCTGTGGTTCTTGAATCTAGAATGAATAATAAAAATAGTAATCCCAGAAATGTGTCGAAAGTTTTTCTAGCTGATATAAAAAAAACACTAAATGCATTTTAGCGCGCGATGAAATTCATCCCTTGTACAAGTGCTCCATTTATAAAAGCATTTTGTTGAGTGATAGAGTTGAGCCAGTGAAATCTAATAATTTCTGTTTTAGTTGTTTGGGGAATCATAAAGTGATTGATTACAGAAATGAATTTTCATGCAATTTGAGAATTTGAAAGAATTTGAAAAAAAAGGTACATAAAAGCCTGAAATTCTGTAGAATTGTTATTTTTACTATTAATACATTTTAAAATCATTTCAGCATCAAACACGGCTTACGAACAAAAAAAATTACATTTCTGGCAAAAATGAACTAATTGATTAAAAAAAGACTGATTATAGTGAAAAGTGAAATGAATTTCATGAAGAAAACGTCATCTTCTTCACATTGGCAATGTCGATTTTGCATTTTGTCAAATAAGCTGTCATATTTTGGAATGGATAGCAACGTTTGTAAAGGAGCAATTCCTCGTTAGTTAATTTAACGATCTTGGAGGAAAATTAAGGTTGCTGCTTGTCTGCCCGTATATTCTCAAAGATGCATTATCGAATCAAAGTACGAAGACTGAGGAGGCGCTTTCACTCCCTACAAATCTTGATTTCCAAGATATTCATCACTATACCTAGCTCCTTGAGTCGTGGATTATCCATCTTTAGAATGGTTTTATACCCATAGCACCAGCAAATATGAGACATATGGAGCAAGAATGACGTGCCGATATTTCACAGCAGTCAGGATTTCTCCACGGAGCATATGCAGACTAGTGTGACTACTCGGAAAGATTCTAGTCCAAGCCATGGCTCAAACTCGAGTTAAACTATATCTTTCAACAATATGAAACTGATAATATCGGGTGCATTGTCTTCTCTTGACCAACATGCAACTTGAATTCTAATCCTAAAAGAGCCAGAACACATGTGTGAACATTACGTAAGACCTCTCCTGTATGGCTCATGTAATGGTCTTTCTAATTCAATGTAAATGAACACTTATTTGTCGTCGATTAAGAAGGAAGCTCACAAAGTCTCGTTTTGCTTGAATTTGAAAAAGGCTGCTTCCTGCAGAAGATATTGTTGCCTCTGTTACGGCACATTAATTTGATATTAACTATATCAAAGAATAATGTTTTTCCTCTTTCAGGCCAAGAAAAAGTTTTAAAAATATCTTGAGATGAGACTGTAACTCGTAGATAGCTGAGAACATGTCTTCTTAATAATGAAGGTTTGGATTCGGTTTGATCACTATGAATTGGAACACAGTTGTGAAGCACATCCAGCTACACTAGCTCTGAGTAGTGGCATGTCTATCCACCCGATAACCTGCTTCTTAATGAACAAAGTAAATGATATCTTAAAACCAGCAATTTAAGATCAACAATTATAAAAAAAAAAAGATCACAAATTATGAATGGAGTATTCGTACTTTCCTGCTACTATTTATGGGCTCAATTCTTTTACAAAATAATGAGAGTTATTATTGTTAAACATAAGGGTTTTTTTACCAGTAGTATTTGAATCTTAGTTTCAAAAGCAATAGTAGTTTGAAATAATTGGGAATTAATATTCCTTAATTCTAACTGGGTCCCTCAGATCTGAAAAGACACTACGTGGAGACTCTCACAGTAAAGTCGTCATTATAATGTGATCATGGCTCAAAATTACCAATTCAGTTTGCCAAAGACCGTTTTTATTACTCTGGGTGATATTAATACGAACCGCATAAGTATAAAAATTGAAAATTCCTACCTACCACTTTTTAATCTATTTTTTTTCGCATATGAATTCATTCATGAATTACTACAACTGACTGTAAATCGCCATCTCCACTGTCATTCGCAGTGGGATGGATATTTTTCAATAAAACGTTGCTCCACTAATCAATGTTTCTTTTTCAAAAAATAGTTGGATACTTTAACTGTATGACAAATATACTCCAAGATGGGGCAAGAGTTTGAGTTAAAAAAGGTATTTAATTCGTCCTGTGACTTCCAATTTAATAGACAACGAATGTTTAAATTGCTAACTTTTTTGTTGAATATTGACATATTTTATGATTAATCTTTCTCTAAAAAACAAAGTGTTGCTGTACAAACAAGTTTTTCACCCAATCTTTACTTATGCCGCCCCCGTTTGGGGGTCGGCCGCAACCACTCATATAAAAAAAGTGCAAGTAATGTAAAATAAGATCCTAAGAGTTATGACAAATTCCCCCTGGTGCATCAGAAACTCAGTTATCCATAACAACTTAAATATTGACTCCATTATAGACTACATCATCAAGCTGTTGCGAAATGTTTTCGTCTTCATCTTAAATCACAATAATGAAATTATCAGAGCTCAAACTATTTTTACTAATCCTCATTCAAAATTCAATTTCGCCTACAAGACAACCAAATGGTCTCTTCCCTTAAAACCTCCATAGTGATTCTCTTTATTTGTCTAATAATACTTCACTTCTCGTAAGGATTATAGCATCTCCATTTGTATTTCATATCGGTTACATATAACTCACATTGTGTTGATATTGAATGGTATCATGGGTATTCCTCTGATTTATTTTTCTTCAAACATTAATTCCAACTACTTCATCTCGCCGAGGGGCGCCATTTGCTGGACTTTTCATTCACCACTTTTTCCTACATTCTGAGCAAAAGCGATGACTCGCTGACGCTCGTCAACCATATTATGTATGTATGTAAATAGGAACAGATGGTCGTACGGAGGGGAATACATCACAGATGCGTCTATTTTCTTCAAATTTTTTTTACCAATTCATGAACAGCGTTTAAGGAGTACTGTTTTGTTGTAGCGCGCTGATAAACTCGCATTGCTTTGGCAGTACTTTCTTGTTCAGATAAAAGAGCTTTATCAATTCATCTCGATGTTTCCCTTTGAGTGTCATGTTGTTGATGCGTTCGAACACCTGATTGACGAAATAATCTTCCCATACTACTTTTCACTAGCAATGTGCTACGCATGGTGTGATTGGTTTTCCTACTGTCTATATCAGAGCATTATGAAAAGTTCGTCTGCGCATCTCCTCTCTGTGTTGTCACTAGATCTCTACTTTACTCTTCTTCGCAAATGTTTAACGCCAGCAATTTTCGTCATCGTGAATTGTTTATTTTTATATTTCAAGACACATTATGAATCTTTATTCAGCTGATTTCATTTGGAAACATGACTTTTTAGGAGGAGAAAGAAATAACAAAAAAGAAAAAAAAAATTCAATAAAAATGAGTTTTTAAAACAAACTGCCTTAAAATTTAGGGGACGTGTTCCCTTTTATAACACATAATTTCAGATGCTTTCAGTAGAACTAAACATGTAGACAAAACCGCAGTTACCAATGCACATATTTGTGATTATGTGATTACTATATAAGCTTAAGGTCATTTATTATTTTATTTATTGTGTAGAGTGTACATATATTCCTTTCGATTTAAAATTGATATATCTCAAAAACTATTTAAGAAAATTTCTCGAAATCAGAGCATCAATATTTGTATGGATTGAAGTAATTTATTTACGGCAGTTTTTAAATAACATGATATACGTGAAAATATAAATGCTTAGAACATTAATTGAAAAATACGTAAATTTTGACATTAAAAACTTGTAATGTTTTTTGGGTGCAATTGTATAAAAACTGTGAAAATTTTTTTTAAATTGATTAATTCCAAATAAAAAAAAAACCAAGCAGATTTTCCATTAATAGTTTTTCTAGTTATATCAAAGTGAATGTTTTTTTTAAAGTAGTTTTTAATTTAAAATTCTATAGAGTTGATTTGTAAATTTCAAACTAAAAATGGGATATTATATCTTCATGAAACATATCAAAGAAGAATTCTTAAAATTTTAAAAAATCGTAAAATGTTTCCTCCATTCCTTCTTAGTGAAAAAATTCAACTTTGCTTAGTGTAGCACCCTCCTCTCCCACTTCATCTGAGGTTAACGTTAGTTTAAACTACTATCTGAACTTTCATATCTGTTTTACTGATACTTAGTACAAGCCAACTTATTTGAATGATCTTAAAAATGGGATGAATTCGTTTACTTAAGTTACTAGATCCAATTCATTTTAATCTGTTTCAAATATCCTAGTTTCTAAATATTTTTCCAGGCCTATTAAGTTTAATTTAATTTGAATGGCTGATTGTTTATTTAACATGTGTATTTAGAAGAAACATCAGGGTTATTGGTGATGGACCTCGAACTTTGAGCCTCGATCAGATGATGAGGAGGACACCTGAGCTAGAACTTCCCTCACAAAGTTTCCACACCACACCAACCGAAGACATGGAGCCTCGACATATTTACGCATAGTTTCGTTAGTGGCATCAGGGCTAACACCCACTTTTGGACGCAAGCAACGTCCTCCGCGAGTTCGCGAACATGTCCACTAGCTATTTAACAGTTAATTAATGAATTCAAGTTGTACTTGTTTATACAAATAGTAACAACTATTTTATATTTTGCAAACTGTATGACTGAAAAGTATCTCAGGGATTTATATCAACATAATTAAATATTTTGTTGTACAAGATTGCATTTCTTGTTCGATATTTTTCAACTATAATAATTTAAGTAAAAATTAAACAAATTATCTTGATCTACTGAAAATCGGTAAATCATTAATATTTCAGCTTATAATAAAAACGTAAAATAAACACTGGTAAAGAAATAAACTTATACGTGAAACGATATTTAATTTTGTTTATTTCGTTGTACAACTAATCTAGAAAGGATAAAGCAGTTTAAATTAAATCTTTAAGTAATGTTTGTTTTTCTAAGTAGCATAATTTTCTATATTTGTAACAGATGTTCTCGAAATTTTTAAGGTAGCATACTGCATTTATTGTATTCGTCCCTCCACGTGATCGTCTCCACCATTTCCAGTTTTTGATTGATGTATATAGCCAGGACCTGCAACGAAAGATAATATATTTACATATTTATGATGTGAAACATTACACAATTATTTTATAAATGTTCAAAAAACAAATGTCGTACAACATAAGAGGTGCCATTAACAATTGTTCGATAAGTGATACAAATATTTTCTTTCCATGAACGTCCCTTACTTCGTATATTACCGTGAAAGTAAATACCTTTTATCATGTTATCGATGAAAAATGTTTCTCATTTCCTCTTTGCTGTATCGAACACGGAAAATAAAGTAGATGAAAGAAAAATGTAGAAAACAAGAATTTTGAGCGCCCGAAAAATAATGTGTTAATATTTCCTGTAAAATACATTCCTTTGTCCTGATGATGAGTTCGCTTCAGCAGTAATTCTCAAATCCTCGTATGATTTCTTCTAAGGGAATAAAGGAGCTTTTTCAAGGAGTCATTGAATTTATGAGACAAAGAAAAAAAAGTCAAAACGATGTACAAACTTGAAAATCCTCTTTCTTGGCAGTATATCAAATTTTAATTTTTCACACGAGCGATCAACAAAAAGTTAATTTATTGATTAAAGTCACTGTAAGAAGCTGCTCTAGGACTCTTATCGACTGACCACGTAATTTGGCGCCCTACTTTCCAAACATCCACACCATCCCTATATGAGAACATCAAGTCTCGACATGTTGACTGTGGATCAGCTCCGCTACGTGAAGAGTCTTTCGTGCCATCTGGATTCGAACTCATTCCTGGACTGAAACAAGGCCGCTTACGATCTCGCGACGATGATCACTAGGTGATGGCAGCAGACCAAAGAGTTAAAGAATGATCGAGTTAAAATTTTTAAATAAAATCTTTGTAATAAAACGGATTTTAATGACAGAAACAAAGAAGTTCTATGTCCGGATTTAGAATGATCATATAAATGAAAAATGGCTTTAAAGCGGATTCTGATTGTATGACACGGTGAAATAAGTGCTTTATAAAAAGCGAGATGCTCAATCTATGTAAATTAATACTAATTGTGAATATACTTCACGTAAGAATACTAACGATATGCTGCTTCATACCTATGCTTCTACCTCAGTGCAGGTCTCAAGAGCCTACGAATGATAAAATGGCAAATTTTCGGAAAAAGATTGATTGATAAAATACTCTCAGTGGTCTTTCTTTTGTATGTGTGATTGGAAACAAAAATTATTTAAATCGAATTATTTTTCAATTTTATGTAAAGAATCTTACAGTTTTAATTACTTACATTTGATGTTAAGTTAAAAGAGAAATCAACCGTGTTATTTAATCCCATCCACAAAATCTTTGCAGACTTCACCTTGAATACGTGCACTTTTGCTAAAGAGGCTCCAAATGTAGGTCCATATTCCGGTGCTCTTTTCTTCACTTCAAATGTGCACTGAAACAAAAATAGGAAGCGTAATTTATAATTGATCTGTGGTGTTCAGGCAGAATCTGGACTATCTGTACTGTATGGAATGTGGTTATGATATAGTATATTTTTGATAAGTCACACTTTTCTTACCCTTTAGTTATTAAACTCGATAAATGCGTGTAAAACGGCCACAAGTAAACAGCGCATATTCTTAAAAATTCTTTCGAACCCTTGTGAAGCAGGGCTGTATCGTGATTTTCTAATAACTAACCTTAGGAACTTTCTCAATTTTGAATTAAATTGAAACCTCCTCCAATCCAAAGGAAATGAAACGTGATGTATGTAGATTAGATTGAAGTTAAGAAGTGTAAATAATATATTTGAAGACATGCATATGTAGAATGGAATATTGAAAATTTTGTAGTCGTTCGATAGTAGACAATAGAGATTGTAGTGTAACAGGTAAATATCGGTAGCAGACTGGCTTTGAATAAAGTTCCTTTTTGGAGTAAATCCATTTAGGAAGAACTTGGATTTTCCCCTTGAATTCTCACTAACTCGAGGAAGAGAATTCAATTATTCCAAAATATATTTTAGGCGCATTTAGACAAATAGTAGACTTAAAATAATTCTGGATAAATACTCATAATTGAATAAATTAACTTTAGAGTATCTGAGGCATCTTAATTTGACGATTTTGCGTTAATCCAATTAAAACTGCTCATGACTGTTCAAGTAAATGATAAAGAATCATCACACACCACGTGTACCAAATTAATTAATAGTGAGCTCCGTGGTGTAGTTCCTTACTACTCCAGAATAAGTTTACGTTGTTTTAAGCCAAATTTTGAATAAATAAGATTTCACATTTTTTTTTGTCTTTTTGTTTATTTCAATTTTACAACTTAGTCTCCATGGACAATTATATACTAAAAAGTTAAGTTGATATTTTTCAAAATTATTTGAAGAATTTCTCAATAAAACTTACATTTTTGTAATGAAAAGAGTAATTTTCGTATTCCCCTTTCTTAACAGGATCTAACAAAAAATAATAAGCGTAAATTATAACGTATTTACATTAAAGATACACCATGCAAATATCAGGAAGAAAAAATAGCTGATTTGCTTTTAGAATTTCACTTCTTTCAAAAGAAATTTTCCAATAATATGACAATTTCGGATATTGTAGGTGAAATGACGTCTCGTAAAGAGAAATATCCTGTACTTTGCATGAAGATAATGTATAATTTCAACATTCAGTAACAAGAACAGTAAACACTAATCAAATAAAAAGCATTCTTTATGGTTGTTTTATTCGAATGTTAAAAACTGGTATCTAAAACTTGGAATACTTTCTTCAAATGAAAAAATGATACTTTTCAATATAAATGAGAGAAGTCATAAAAACATATATTCGTTTGTTTTACAATATCCGAAAAATTTAGAATTATTTTACAAGCACACATTTAACACTTTATAAGTAAACTTAAATTTAAGAAATCAATTTCGCAATCAAATGTAAAAATAGTTAATAACAGCACATAAAAAATAAATAACTAATAAAGTGTGAATCAATGAAACAGAACTAAAATAAACCATTTCAAAATGTCAACTTTTTAAAACAAAAAAAAAAAAAAACTTTTGGAATCAATTATATCCCATACTGTTTCCGGAGCTAAATTACTGGTTTAACAGTTACAGTACAGACAGTTGTTCCTTAGTCTCAGTATATGACAAAATAATAAGAACACCCATTTGAAAATGAGTCATCCTTAGACCATCCAATGAACTTCCCCACGTGTCGCAACAGTGTCCCAACTATTGGCGGCGAAACGGAAGGTATCAGTCAAGCATTTGGCTGTGTGAGAGTTGCATGAGAAAATTCTGTTCTTAGATAAGCATGATTATGTCCGACCTCTCTGACTTGAAAAGAGGAATGATATTTGGAACTTACATCACTGAAGCATCCGTGTCTAGAACAGCTAAAATTGTACGTGTTTCAGGGATCACTGTGTGAAGGGTTATAACAGCCTACAAAAATCTGGGTAAGATGTCTTCTGCGAAGCACAACAGTTGGCGAAAGTCAAAGTTGAAAGACTGTGATGGACGGATGTTGAAGAGAATAGTCGCCTGAAAACGCAATGCTACACTGCCGCAGATAACGTCCGAGATAAATACCCATCTTCAAAAACCCGTATCCATGAAAATTATTCAAAGGGAGTTGTATGCGGCGAACATTCATGGCAGAGTAGTTATTCCAAAACTGTTAGTTTTGGCGTGTAATACTATGAGGAGACTATAGTGGTGCAGAGACCTCTTAAATTGGACACAACTGCAATGAGAGCAAGTCATCTAGTCTGATGAATCCTCATTTACATGATTCCAGACCACTGGATGTGCTTTCGTCAGGTGAACATCGGCAGAAGAATTTCATGTTGACGGCTTGATTCCAACCACTAAACATGGAGGGGTTTCTGTGATGGTGTGGTGCGCAATATATTCTCGGGGATAGGGGCCTCTCGTTGTCTTGTGGGGGATGATCGCAGGCGACCATTATCGAAGCATTCGCAGATCATTTTCACCCTATGCTTCGACTCTATTTCCGAACGTCAAGTGTTTAAAGACGTCAACGCCCTATTCACACGTCTTGCTGTATTCAAACATAGTTACATGAGCATACTGATGAAGTGGAATATCTAAAAGTGTCCCCAGTCACCTGATCTGAACAATATTGAGTGTTAGAGGGGTTTCTAGAGAAGAAAGTCCATGCTCGGTTTCCTACTCCAAGCACACTATCTGAAATCGAGACGGTCCTGCACGAGGAGTGGGTGAAAATTTTTCTGAACTTTGTTCAAGACCTTTATTTGTCAATCTCACGTCCAATGCAAGATGTCTTTCAGGTCAATGGTGGTTACTAATAATTTTTGTATGTTTTTTTACAGGTGTCCCTACTATTTTGTCCTGTACCTAGTATTTTGTCCTATCAAATCATCATTTGTATTGGTTGTTATGAGAACTGCTTCACATGAAAAACATTATTTTCAATTATACAGCTTGATTGACAATTGACGATTAGAAATTTGTATTTTTTAGACAGAAAAATCAGATATTGATATATATATATATATATATATATATATATATATATATATATATATATATAGCATATATATATATATATATATATATATATATATATATATATATATATATATATATATATATATATATATATATATATATATATATATATATATATATATATATACACAATTTAAATCTCTTACCAATAGAATTCAACGAATCTATGTAGATTTCACCTGAAGCTTCGCCATCGCTTGGAAAAACATACAGTGAAAAATGTTTTGGTGGATCCTTGAAACAGGTTTATCAGTCAATAGTTTCAGCACATATCTTTAAACAGTATAAAATAATACTAAATTGTTTACTAAAAAAATGAAGAAAATATTTCCTCCGTACATATGTATTGTGCGTTTCATCTTACTTTCACTCTTTCGCTCTCATCTGAGTCTTTTCCTGTCCACCTCGTTGCAGTGTTCTGAAGAGAGGTTCTGGAAGGTACTCATAAAATATTGAGTCCTGTCAATTTGAGTTCCGTGGCAAACTGCTATAGGCTGCGTGGTTGAGAACAAATGGCGCGAGCAAATTTTCGATTCGGCTTAAGTTTGGTGGTAAGGGGAACACACTCCTAACTTCGTCCTGGTGCTCTTCGATTCACGCATGAACACTGTGAGATGTTAGATGCGACGTATTGTCCTACTGGGAGCTGCCATCCTTTTTAGAGAAAACAATCCTCATGTAGATGTTAACATGGACCGCAAAGACAATTGCATACTTCTGTAGATCCATCGTGCATTCCACAATTATGAATGCAACCAGGAAATGCTAAGGATACATTCCCCAGTCCATAACTTTAACTCTTCCGACATGGACTTTTCTAGAAATAATTACTGGGTGTACACTTTCTGATCGTTAAAGCTATCCACACCCCTACCATCTGTTGATGAAACGTGATTCATTGGAAAAAGTTGTGATTTAGGGAATGTCCAGTAGCGGTTCTGGAGTACGAATTCTAGACTTAAATAGCCTATGATGAGGCATCAGAACAAGTCCTGATGGCAGTTTCATCTATTGCAGAACTCAAACATAGGAACGTTCACTGAACTGTCATTTAAAATGTACTTTGGGTAGCCGCTTGGTTCATATGTGCTCTCTGATAGTCGACGGATAGAGAAACAAAATTCCGACTATGTATGAAGGTCATCCATTGTGTCCCTTGTAACGTCTACCTTTCATAATCTTTTGTCGTATATTATTAATTTATATTAAGCAATAATGACCAAATATAAATTGAAGACACGCAAGAACAAAACTGAATTCCATATTTACTATCACTGTAGAATATCTGATATCGCTCTCACTAGAATCCTAACCTAACTCACAATTCTAATGAATGATTTAAATATGAAATCTTATTTTACCGGTCCACTCGTTCTAAATTCAACAACTCTCTTCAACAGCAATTACATAGTTTAATACTTTGAGTAGAAATCTCTTTATTCCATACAACTAACAGAATTTCAATCTGAATAAAACATTTTTCTGACAGAAAGTCATTATCTCCCCCAATTTCCCATTATAATTCTGTTTCACTTATATATCATTGTATCTATGTGTCTTCTCTTCACTTCTAACTGCATCTGATTTGCCGAATCACGTTGCATTTTGGTTGGGAAGAAATTGTAATTTTATGCAATTCAAATTTATAAAAGTGCCCGTAGTTAGTGATGATAAAACCTTGAAAAGTCCTTCGTCACACACCTAGTGAAGAATTGAGATCTATATAGGTAAACCACAGTTAGAGGCGATGATATGCCAGTCTGTCTCGCGTTTGAAAGACACAAGATGCAAGAAGATTAAGAAAGGACAGACAAGTCACCTCCAGTTTCCAAGGTCAGGGCGGTTAGGATTAACAGTAAAACCCCAAGTAGGAAGTAGGTCTTCGTTTTCGGTGCAAATAGGTGTTGGAAAACTCTACACCTGAGAAAAATGTCTGTAATACTTTGGACCTTACGGCAACGAAAGCACTCCATAGGGTAATGGTCTGTACCCTACTTCGACATAAATACTAAGTCGTAGATATCCATAATCTTAAATGTAACATGCTTTTGTGGATGCTTTTGAATTTCAGTCAATGGTATAGAAAAATATTTAAGATCTTAGTGTTATAGAAGATTCTGTTGTTAATCAGTCGAATACAAAGGAAATATCCCTGTAGCGGTAAACAATATCGACTGTTTATGAAGGTAATATTCTCAAATGCGCGGTAAACTAGTCTTGTAATGAATAGAGATTAGAATGTTTTATAATTCGCATGTTTATGAAGTAACAACACCAAGCGTGAAATATGTCTAACTGTGCCGAGCCTTAAAGCTTCTTTGAAGTGAAAGGAGAGGGGTGGCAGTTGACTTATTCGGAAATTGATCCCTCTTCGATGTAAAAGGTATTTTATTCTAAGAACTGCTTAATGGCCAATCCTGTCTTACTTAAGAGGTTCGAGTCAAATACGTTGGATGAATATCTTTGAATATTTTCCAAAGGTAAAGTATTTCGCTCGACAAAGACAGCAGCATCAAAACAGGAAACACTGTATTATACGAAAGCGGAAATAAAGTAAGTTTTGTCTGTAGTTTGTGAAGGCATTATATCAGTAAAAATTGTTGATTACATAAGTGAATATTTCATTTATAAAGTTTTATTTTAGTATTTAATAATTACTTACACATTTGATGTTTTCAATTTGTAATCTTCTGTTGGAATGATGCATCCGCCTCTCACATGCAGAGGTATGTTGTCATTGATATCCGTCTTCGTGATATAATCCCCAGTATGGTTCTCAAGACGACTCTACAGATAGGAACAAAAATAAGCTTTAAATGACGTTTTATTTCAAGTCATTGTAAGGTCAAATGTTAAAATAAATTACTGAAATCTTGTTTTCCTTATTATACACTTTATAACAAAAAAGATGGCTTACTAAAAAGATGCTATCCAAAAGGGAAGAAATTAATAGATGTGATTAGTAGATATACATAAAGTAAAATCGAAAGTGTAAAGTACTATAGGAATGGAAAGATTTATTCAGAAAATACAGATATGAAGCAAAGGAAATTAATAATGATTGGTCTTCCGTCGTGAAAGTTGTTATCCGGCTGGAGATTCATTGATAGAGTTGGCGGATATCCAGCTGCGGGATTGCTTGGCGTACAAGTTTCAACTGGCGAAATAGATCTGCTTGATATGGAGACAGTCAGAGTCGCCTACTTTCCAGCGCAAACATGATCTTCTGGGGTAGTGACCTAGCACCGACCAGAGGAATGTTAAAGAAGTAGGAATACACTCAATAGAAAGGCATTCCATGTGCAGCTGTTCCTAATTCTGCTGAAATGTAGGCCCAGGGATCCACGAAAAGAAGGTTAACACTATAGGCCATAGTATCTCGTAGAAGTACCATCCTGCTGTAAGGGTGTCGGGAACAACAATTAAAGAGATACGACTATTAAACGAAATGCCACGTTGTACCATATCTCCTGTACCTTGGATGGTAGTCAGGTGAGTATCCCACAATTGAACCGAACATCTTCAACTACATCTTCACTGATAATCGGGACTCCATGAAGTAGGATTCATCGCTGAAAATATTTCTAATCCAGTCCGTCAGATTCCAGGTCAAATGCGTCCAGTACCGATGTTAACAGCCCCGGCGGTGGGGGCAACTGTTGGGGGCAGTCGGCGCAATGGCCATCGTTACCCCATCCCGCGTTCGTTGAGTCGCCTATGGATGATCATTGCCCTCACTGATATCCCGGTTCCTCGTCAAATAGTTGATAAGGACCCATCAGGGGAAGTGAGAGCCGATAGAAGGATCAATCATTCCTCGCGTTTTGTAGTCTCTAACGATCGACCTTTTTGACACTCTGTCATGGTACACCCATTCCAGCTAACATCGTCGAAAGATAGCATCCTTCCTATCCAAATTTTGATAGTTCACAAGAGTCGACCAAATCACTTACGTACGGAAGTTATGCCTCAGCATTCGAATGTCCACCTAGAACCTAAGACCTTGATAGACTTAATGTTTATTAGCCGCTACAAGTCCTCACTGATACTTGTGCCCAAACCCACGACTCGAAGGGAAATAAGTCCGCTGCCATTCTAAGTAGGAGCAGAAAAATAACTTTATTCATTATAAACAATTTTATTTCTTCAATATATGATTAAAAAACCTATATTTCATTAATAATATTATATATTTTTTTATGTCGAGTATATTCTTATTTTTACTTCCGATAACAAAAGTGAATGTGTTTAACGGTGTGATGTGGCAACCTATTGAGCTGATACGTAAGGCTATGTTTACCAAAAACGATGTACTGGAATTATCAGATACTTTGTGACATAAATGGAACTAAAATTCCTCCCATTGAGGCTTATCTTTTAATTTTCCCGTTCTAACATACCTCGAAGAACTAAATGATTACGAAGTGCGGCACTTTTATTCCATTTTCTCGGAATTCTATTCTTGAACAACATTCTTTCATAACATTTAGTACTTGAAAATTTTAAGTTAATACTTTCTTATTCAATGTGAAAGTTAATTATTTCCTTAATATCCTATTAAGTAATATACAATATATTTTTCTGCATATTCGTTCATTAAATAAATTTATTCATTTTACCAGAACTACATAAACACATTATTCCTTTAAGTATTATTTCTCCACCAAACAAACGAAAAATATCAATCGTCAAAATTTTTCTTTGAAAATATTTCTTAGTCTTTGCATTTTTAAATGTGAAACATTTTTGAATGTCATAAATCACCCGAAATATTAGAGTATCCTAATTTTATACTACATGTATTATAGCCCTTGATGTTTATTTAACATATGCTTAAAATTAAATGTTAGAAATGGACATATCATATTATGCCAGTAAAATTTTCATTTAGTGTATTTAAATATGTATCGTCCATCCACGTGTACAATGAAGCGAGAGCGAGAAATGGCGAAATAAGAAATCAATCTAGTAATAGATTTGTTGAAAATAACTCATTATACATTAAAATAGTTCAATATATAACTTAAGGGATTTTAATTGTTCATAAATTCTGATAAGAAATAAAAGAATTACCTCAGAATATTTGAAATGCCACCATTCTGATCTTGGAAGATACATTTTGACAGATTTTTCTGCCTGAAATATTTAAAAATTTACTGAAAGTAAAGCTTATAAAATTATGTATATTCAGAAAGAAAAAAGGGATTAAATACCATGAAAATTTTCATATATACTTAAATGCAAATAAAAACTTAGAACTTAAGTATTTATGTTCTGGATTCCAGGTATTTAAAATGTAATAATTTTAAACTATGTTAATGAGAAAATTAATCAAGAGAGTTAAAGTTGTTAGTATCAAATTTTCAGAACATACTTGTTTCAATACGGGAGAAATTAAGAGGCATCTTCCCCACATAAACTGTTCGCTAAGATTCAAAGTCTTTTTGTCCATTGGAAATCTGAAATGAATTGGAAAAGAAACGCAATAAAAAGAAGTATTTTAAATAAAAACTTTTAACTTACATTTTGATGCAATTTAGGAATTGGAAATTTACACATTTTCGAATGTTACTAGGTTTGGGAAATTTTGTTGACGATAAATCGAAAACTGACGATAATTATTTCATTTTAATGGAATTCTCATTTTTAAGACTAAGGGACACATTATCGTTTGCGTGAAAGGAAATATTGAGTTATGTTGCTATATCTCTATTACCCGATTCATCTGTCATAACAAATATTAATCTAATCTCGCCAATCAAAATTTCAAGTTGGTTCCAAGTGGAGAAAAAGCACTTAAAAATAGTCACTCAACAACAGATCGGGAATCAAATCAAATACGTTTCAAAATAGTATGTGTATTTTTCTCTGGCAAAGGTAATGCTCTGAACCAGTTCCGTGTCTCTTGCCGTGAAAACTAGCATCAAATTATCATATCAAAGTATATTCTTACCGGAAAAAAATGCGAGTAAACCCACCTAAGAGAAATTCGACCAGATAGCGTCGGGTCTCTGTAAATCACATAGACACAAAGAGACACAAAAGTAACTCCCTTGTACTTCACCCTAGCAATCCTCGTACTACCGTAACCTTTTCTACTTATCTCATATTCAATTCTCTGTCATTTTTATAGTACTTGATTTCATCTGTATTATATCTGGATTATACCTTCATTGCTTAAAACCCGAAGTACACTATTCTTCTTTTAAATTAGAACGATGCTTACGATTTTTTTACACTTTAATAAAAAAATAACACATTTTTATCATTTTTTGTTAACATGTTTAGCTTCTGTGTTATTATTTTTGTCAACTTTCAAATGTCTTATGAGCGGCGTATTTTTCTAAGGTCTTGTAAAAATTAATTAGAAAAAATATATAAATATATATATAAAATTGAATGCACTTCTTTCTTTGCGGACATTACATTCTGATACAAAAAAATAAAAAAATAAATCAGGTATTATCACTTTTACAGATAAAAATATTCCTACCGCCTAAGAATACATTAAATGCTCTGAATGAAAATAAACGAAAAATCAAAATAAATCAAGAATATTGACAGTTTGGAAAAAGAGAGAGAGACGGGGAAAAGTTTATCCTCAACCAACGCAACACGAAGGCTATTGGCGACAGACATCGTAATTTTAACACCTGAGCTCACACCTTCCTTTCTTAACTTCCACACTACGCAAACGTGAGGATTTTGTGCCCCGACAGATTTAACGGCGATTATCCCCGGCTACATGGAGAGTCTTTAGCGCCATAAAGGCATTAACGTTCACTTTTGGGAAGATGGGAATGTCGCAAGTTCGGCCCCGCTCCTAGAAACTGAAAGACATCTCGCTGCTTTAATTTCAATGTGGGAAGCCTTCTTCTTCAGATCGCGGCACACCAATGACACATGATAAAAAAGAAAACAAACGCATTACGTGGAAGATACGTTTAGCTTACAGTTTCAAGAGAAATATTGAAAATCAAGTTAGAAATAAAAAAAAAAAAATGTGGGTATAGAGACATTACTTGTCAAACTAATCTCTTAATCGGGTATTTTTGGAACAGTTATAATTTTTTCCACTAAACCTGGCCGATCACTAACTTCTTTCTTGTAAGAGATAATATATAAATTCTAAATTATTTTAATATTTTTATGCTGATACTTTTCGATTTAATGACGCTTCTGTTGCATACTTCTTAAGAAAAAATATTTTTCGTTTCATCGTTTCGAGAACTCGTATTATTTAGTTTCGGGATCTTACTCATGAAATAACGGCCGAACCACAGTACCTCCATCTAAGTGAGCACGGTAAAACAGTGTATATAAATACGGATTTAAAGTGTATCGACGCTTTACGGCTTCTTTGGAGGCTCGTTTCACATCATCTCCAAAGGCAGCAGGATCCTGTTCCTGTGGAATTGAACAAATAATGAATTTTAATGTTTAATTTTTTATTGAAAAAAAAATAATAAAAACCGCAATGTAATTAATACAAAAGTTATTCATTTTATTTCATATTCAAAAATGCAATAAAAAGGTTTTCAGATATTAATTTTTAGTTAAATTAAGAAATGTCCTTCTAAAATTTTTACACATGCAAAATTTGATGACAATTCCTGCATTATACAAATAGACGAAATCGTGAACTGCTTCTCCAATGTTACATTTTGTGTAATTTAAAACTTTTGAGCAATTATGAATTCTAATGTTCAGTCTCAAATTGGTATGCAAGATCGGATATCAAATCCCTTAAGGGTTGTACATTCAGTAAATTTCTCTGTATCCTTCATTCGCAACTCTGTCTTAAAGTCACTTCAGATCCAAAACGATTTCAATATACTTCAAGATTTGCGTTTAGTTCCTTTGTATCTGGGGCTCTTTTATCTCCCCTTCGAAGCCCATTTCCTTTATACCTTAAATATTTTATTTAATATACGGTATTTCTCATTCTTTCAAGAGAGAAGAAGGACACAGAAAAACAAACAATGCTTCCCGCGACACTTTAGGTCACAATACATCAGTAGTAGTCGGTTGTTGATGATGATTGTTTATTGAAGCTCGTACTGAGAAGCGACACGAAATAACCTAATAATTTTGAGTCTCGGCCAAGTCACGAGGACGACACTTGAGCTGGCACCTCCCTCTCTATACCTCCACTCCATGTTAAAGGGATTATTTTGGACACCAGTAAGATGTAGCGTGCCCTTAGACCTTGGCGTGTCTTCAGTGATGTCCGCACTTGAAACGACGAATCGATGAAAACAACGCCCACCGCGAATTTGCTACCTATCATGCACTAGGCAACCGCAGTCGCTAGTAGTCCTCGGAATAGGAAACATTCACATTGATTTTTATTAAAAAATTAGGAATTGAAATATCAAATGTAATGTTACAGAACATGCAACAGAAGTATCCAAGACAGTTTTCGCTTTTTACTAAAGAAAGTGGCATTAACGCGGCTTGTTCCTTCGGAAAGAAAAATACTCTAACATAACACATGGATCAATAAGTTCCAAGACTAACCCAGAGATGGCACTCGTAGTAAACCAGTAACCAGGTCTTTCTAGAGTACTAACCTTTGCTTGAAACGTGTCAAAATTTTAAGTCGATCGGACCAGAAACAGCTGAGTTATCGAGGTTGGAGTAAAGTCGTTTTGTAGTTTGTTTAAAAAATGGAAAAAACCGAGTTTCGTGTTCTGATAAAACATTGTTTTTTAATGGGTAAAAACACCGTGCAAGCGAAACAATGGATTGAAAAATATTACCCGGACTCTTGTCCATCAAAAGCAACGATTTGTCGGTGGTTTGCCGAGTTTAAACGTGGTCGTACCGACACAAATGACGCGGAACGCTCGGGTAGACCTGTGGAAGCCGTTACACCGGAAAATGTGAGTGAAGTGACAAAAATTATAATGAAAGATCGTAAAGTGGAGCTCCGTGAGATTGCTGAGATGACACAGATATCATATGGAAGTGTATTTACTATCCTTCATGAAAAATTGAGCATGAAAAAGGTTTTTTCCAAGTGGGTGCCGCGATTGCTTTCGATGGAACAAAAACAGCAACGAGTCGATGATTCAGAAAGCTGTTTATCGCTATTTACTCGCAACAAAAAAGATTTCTTGCGTCGTTACATGACCATGGATGAAACATGGATACATCACTACACTCCAGAGTCGAAGCGGCAGTGGCGCACAGCTGGCGAAAGCCGTCCGAAGCGTCCGAAAACGCAGCAGTCAGCTGGCAAAGTCATTGCGTCAGATTTTTGGGATACGCATGGCGTGATTTTCATTGACTACCTCGAAAAAGGTAAATCGATCAACAGTGATTATTATATTGACTTGCTGGTGCGTTTGAAGGAGGAAATCGCAAAAAAACGACCGCACAGTCTCGGGACTTATTGATCCATGTGTTAAGTGTAACGTGTTTTCTTCATTACTCTATAAGAATCAATATGTTGTAGTCCCTTATGCATTTCTGTTTAGATCAACCCATTTTTTTTTTCTGCATAGAATAGGCTTCGCACTGTTTATCCTATATTGTAATATTTAATGGCTATTTAAATTTATCAGATAAATAACAAAATAGCGCATCAACACAAAATACTTAGAAACGCTATGAAAGATGTTTGGTAAATAAGTATAGATGCTAAAATAGCACAAATTTAATTAAATACTGGAGAAATTTTTTTTAAATATGAAAATGTGTTCTTTGTTCAGATTTTGCTCCACAATTGAATGATTGTTTATTTATGCCACAATCAGAAGCAACGCGAGGGCTATTGCCAAAGGACCTCATTATTTTGAGCATCAACCAAGTCAAGAGGATACCAAATGATCTTTCATGTCCCTCTACACATTTCTACGCAACTTATTCCCATTGGAATAAATATTACTCTTACTTACTCATGACTGATTCACGCAGGGTAGACTTGAAACCTCGACCAGATTTAACGTCTCGGCCATTCGAAGTATCTTTTGTGGCATCAGAGCTCGAACCAGTGACTTGACGGAAAGAGCCAGGTCGTGACCTCGTGACCTTAACCATTCCACCACCGCAGCCATAAAAGAAAGAATGCAAATATATTATTTATAATTATTTAATATTGCATTTTATTCTAGTATAAGTGTCCGACGAACGGTTTTCGTCGAGTCGCAGGTTCGAGACTTGATGCCACTGAAGATCTTTCGCGTAGATGAATTTAGTTTATAGTTTTTATTAACTTCGCACTAGAAGCAACACGAGGCTATTGGCGACGAACCTCGTAATTTTGAACCCCGGTCAAGTGACGAGGACGACACCTGAGCGGGAACTCCCTCTCCTAACTTCCACACCAAGTGAAGGGAGGATTTTGGGCCCCAACAGATTTAACGTGCATCAGCTCCAAGTACACAGTGGCAGCCAAGGATTAAACCCACGACTGAACGAAAGCCGCTGGTCACGAATCCGAAACCATGACCACTATTACACCGTTGCCACTTCGTGTAGATGAAGCTGCTGCATGTTAAATCTGCCTGGGCTCAAAGTCCTCTAGGTGGTATGGTGTGTATGTTAGGAAAGGAGGGTGCCTTCTCTGATATCATCCTCGTCACTTAACCGAGGTTTAAAATCAGGAGGTCCGTCGCCAATAGCCCTCATGTTACTTCTAGCGTGACGTTAATAAAATCAAAACCAAAATTATCCGTTACAAAAAGCCATAATGCACCAAAACCGACTTTTAAGACCGCCCGATCTTCCTTAACAGATATTTAGAACTGTCTGTTGAAACTTTTTGCTTCGGTGATTTTTAATATTAATCATGCCTTTCGGCTCCAATTTGCGAGTATTGTTCAATTGTATCTAAATTTATCTTGTGGTCGACAAAAGTCCCCTTAGACCCTTTCAAGACCCACAAATGGCTGCCATTGTGAGCATCCGTAGCTGAATCCACCGTAGCTGAATCGTGACAAACAATTTTGTATCAACAAAATACTAACGCATGGAATAAAAATGGTAAAAGCCATTTTGCCTCAAAGTGTTCGTGAGAAGTAGTGTAGAAATTATAAGGTCAAGTTTCCAACTCAGATGTCATCGAATGATCATGGCGACTCAAAATCACGAGTGATGAGTTATGAATTTCAGTATCTCAACAGCAAATTTGCTACCAATCAAAGATGACGTTCGATACATTCAATTCGAACTCAATTCATATAATTTTTTTAACATATATGACTAATTTATTCTTCTGTGCTTAGTTCCAAAAAGTAGGAAGTTTCAATATTAGCTGATGATACTTTCTGAATTACTATTCCACATTTGAAGTATATTTCCGTCGTACTCACTTTTTGTCCTATGCCGTTGTGGTTCCTAAAGAATGGATAAAATGCTCCTAATTGCATCCAACGCTTGCATAATTCAGGGGTAGCATCTTCTGTAAATCCACACACATCGGCTCCTATCTGTAAACATGTTCATAAAATGAGAAACTGATCTGAAACTGATCTAGATTGCACATTCCAAGTAGAATAGGATTTTTTTACATATAATTCAAATTCCACGAGAGATTAAAATTTCTTTTTTACTGTTTGAATAACCGTATAATATCCGTATATGAATCAATCTGTTTATAAGTATTGACTTATATTCGAATATAAGCCAAGAATGCGATTTTTTTTCCAAAAATCTGTTCAAAATCCAAACCCATATATAAGCGGAAAAGGAAAAAAAAAAAAGAAATTAACTTTTGAACATTTCATCCAAAATATAAGCTTGAAGATTAAACTGATGTCCATGTTGAATGACTATTTTTATGTGTGCATCATCTACGGCTTTCTATTATTATTTGCAGTGTATGTTTTGGAACTTTTTCTTCAGCCGGGTGCAAATTTCACCTACATTAAATTTTTCGTTTTAATGATAACACAACAAACCAGTAATGTAAACACTTATGAAAATAAAAATAAAAAGAACGGTAATTTCATTTAGAATAATTTTCCTAATAAAAAAAGTTTAGTTTAGTTTTTAGAAACGTGGCACTGGAAGCAACACCAGGGCTATTGACAGGATATCCAAGGGGACCGAGCTCACCCAAAGGATTTAGAGTTGCAAACCGGCCCCGGGAGACAATCACCCCAGTACTCAGCATTTATTGACAAAATAACATAAGATTTTACATAATTTCGAAATCAAGGTCAAATAAAGTTTGCAATGTATTTATACAACAGAAAATGTAAATGACAGAAACACAAGAAGAAAAAAAAACTAAAAGTTGGAAATTTCTTGCAGAAATAAGATGCATAACATGTCAAATGGCACAATCCAAAAGCGTCATCAACCTCGAGAACAAAAATGAAGTGTTAGGCAAAGATATGAACAAGACATACAATTACAGCTACACAGTAAGGGATGATAAAAATATTGAGAAATATAATAAAAGTTTGAAACAATTATCAAATTTGTTGGGTAATCTTACGAGCCGTAAGAATACAGGATTTAAGCTTAGAATGCAAGTAGGAATTTTCACACATGGACCTCAGCAAATAAGTTTCGCTTCAACAACAGGACAGTTTAAAGGAAAATCTCTGGAAAAAGTGGAAAAGGAAACGTAGTGGTCAACATCTCCAACAGAGCCACAGAGACATAAATTTGTATTTTTTAAATTAAAACATTTTAAATAAGAAATGAAGGGACCATGACCAATTAAGAAGCGAGTAATAAAACCAGAATTCGTATAAAAACCAGAATTCGTATAAAAACTCAGATCTGGCTTAGGAATATAGGACTGAACCCAAATACCAGTATTACAAGTTGACCACCAGACTTCCCAGTTAAAAAAAAAGTTTATTTTTTTAAATCGTAACTGTATGAGACCAAGGGACAGCTACATTTATCATTCTTCAATTATTATACCATCACTTATGATTCCAACATTAATCATACCATCACTTATGTCATTCTCTCGCCGTAAGTGACAGCGAGCTTTACGAAGAAAATCGCGATTTCATTATAATAATCTCCGTTTAGTTTAGTTTAGTTTTTTATTAAGGGGACTCGGTACCCCAAAAATGACCAAAAAAATCGATTTTTTTTATTTTTACTTAGAAATATTCTCTGTATTATTATCTTTCGATTGATGTTTTATTTTTGTATGTACGAGCACGAGAAGGTTGAAAAAAATGAAATTGAAAAATGTAATTAAAAAGAAATTGTGACTTGACCACGCCCCTTTTTTAGATATGTCAGTAATTTTATGTTATTTTTTTATCAATACTTTTCTAAAATTAATTTTATTTCATTTTAATCATAACTGTAACATTTTAGCGTTCTTTTTTTGTGACTACATCTTTCATTACAAGCGATTTGTTGTTGATATTTCGTGTTTTGATTGTAGTGTCAATAGCGAGCTAATTATAAACAAATTTTATATTGAGAAAAAAAGTTTTGACGTTTTAAATTGAGAAAAAAAAACCCAGTTTTTATCAAAACGTTTTTTTATTATCGTTTCTGTTGAAGTTTTTGCTGTTTATTTTTTTGAGTATCGAAAATAAAAAAATGCCTCGCGTAAAACAGCGTTGTCATTGAAAGCAAATGAACAGTAAACGTTGATGTATTGATGCTGATAATAAAGCTGATTTTACAAAAGAAAAATTTGCTGTTCCTACTCTCAGAATTGAACAGTTATTAAATGTTGAAGAGACTCATTGTTCCGATACTGGAAATTTATGTGTATTCTTTCTACATTCCAGCAAACTGTTTGACAAAATGATGTGCCTCGAATTAGACAAAAAAGTTCTTGTGCTTCTAAAGTTTGTGCTGTAGAAATAGCGAATGGAAGGCAAACAAATACAGTTCCAGGGTAAAAGCCTATTTGAGTGGAGCCCTTTGGCGATTTTTTTAAATCGCGCCAAGATGGTGCCAAAGCGGGTGTTTCAAATCCGGAGATTCCGAAAGAGAGAAAAAAAGATGGCGTCGTGCCTGGAAGGCAAATTCTGAAGTCAGCAGGCGTATTCAATAAAAAAAAATGCTGAAATCGTCGTGTCTAGAAGACAAAACAACGCATTTGGGATTTCAGTTTTAATGAACAAAAGTAAAAATACATAGCATAAAGAAAGAGGAAACATCGAAAAAAATGATAAAAAACGATGGATAAAATTTACTGACCTTTTTAATAAAATTTCAGGAAATAAATCTGCACCCATGAGCATGAAAACAGTAGTTGATTCCCTAATATTCAACGAACTGCTTTAAAACCGTTGTTATTAGAAATTCTATTGCTATCTAAACGCTAATTTTCTCCCTTTCGGGAAAACTAATCAAAACGACCCATTTTCGTCGGACGAATGTCTACAAACCACGTTCACCATACCAATCGTAATCGGATTAAATAACAACTTTCAAATATCTAATTCTATCCAAACGCAGATTTTCTCCCCTTTCGGAGGAACGGAAATGGTACAAAACGATCCAATTTCAAGGCTTCCAACGGACGCTGTTTAGCCGATCACTCTTCTGAAGAAAACAAATTTTATGGAAAAGAACCGTTTCCAAAAGGAAGCCATCCGAAATACTATAGCAGATTTTCTTTAACGTTCCGCAAAAAAAATTATTTTAAACGATTCACTGGATGTTGACATTTTCAATGTACAACGGATTTCCAAAAATCGCGGTACCTCAGCAATAAACAACGTTTGTATCCAATCCACCGTAAAAAGGAGAAAACAAAGCGTGGAATCTCCTTTTACAGATTTTCTAGGGTTACCAGAAACAAACCTACATGGTAACCACATTGGCAATTTATCGCCAAAAAAATTAAAGTACGCCAGTTCCCATCCAAATAAGGATTCCTAACCAGCTAACTAACTAACCCAGTTCCTGATATCAATTTATGGATTACACAAGCATTTTGCAAAGTAGAGAAAGGTAATTCAGCTATCAAGAAATTTTGTATGGCCATAAATATTTTTACAAATTTGTAAATATTATTTGTATTTTTCTTAAGATATCTCAGACAGATCGGAAATACTCAGAGTTTGGGCTAAAATCGCATGTACAATGTTAAGAAAAAAACGACATTTCTAGGGATTTGGTGACTTGGCAAACTTTTGGGGGGATTACCACTTGGTGAGATTTGGCGAAAAATAGATGTTTCTGGAAAGTTCCATCATCGAAGTTCGAGGACCAATATTAAGCGAGATAGCCTAGAGCCTTCCAGAACCTTGGCGAAACACTTAGATTTTTACGCCAAGCCAAGTATGAGTACCACCGACCGAGATAGAAGCGAGGAGTGGTGAGTTCGGAAAGCGCTAGCTCGATGGAAAGCGAGTGATTTAATTGTCCTTTTTTTTCTTCAAAAGAACATATTAAGAGAGAGACTTCGATTTTCACGCCAAGCCAATATAAATACCACCGGCCGGGATAGAAGCGAGTAGTTGGTACAAGATTTCCAACCTAAACAGTACTTTTTATTGCTTTTTAGTGAGGGTTGGAATCCCTTCTAACTCTACCCAACTTTACTTTTACCTTGGATTACTCTTATCCTACCCCACCTGGACCGAATATGGATATGAATAAGGAAATGGACTTGCACTCATCGACAGCATCTACACCAGTGAGCTCTCACATTCCTATGACACAAGACGATTCGCCCTGCCTCTTCAGACAAAAGGCACAGGAAGAAATTCAATTCCTTAGCTTTCTACTAGAAAATACAGCAGCTACACTGAGAGCCTACAAAAATAGACGATTTTTTGATGAAAATGGCTACGCCTTTCAAGCCGAACTATCTAGATATAGAGACGCAGAAGCAAGGCAATAACAATAGGTAAGTGCTTTTTCTGCAATTCCTCCCTGTAAGTACAATGGTTGCCCCTACCACTCCGAACAGTCTCAGAATGCTAAAAATGAAACCTTTATCTCCACAAAAAATTCATCCCCAACTACTACACCTCAAAAAAGAAATAAGAGAAAAGTGGGGTTATGAAACGGTTTCATAAACCCACCTTCCAGAAAAACAGCTAAAATTAATTATCAAAATCTCGCCACCCAATCTGATAACTACACTGAATAAGTTTCAAAAACTAAACTTAGCAAGTAAAGAAGTTTCTGAAGTTGTAATAATCAGAATAAGCTGCTTTTTTTCCTTTGAAGGTATTAATAAAAGCCAATTTGTTTCTCGTACTCAGCAGTAGCAATATTGATAAATAATCTATTGGAGTTAAGAGAAACCTTGAAGTTATGAGAGACGGTCCACAAAACGGCAAATCCAATTGCTAAGAGCTTCGATTGCAAAACTAAAATTTAAAAATTCAGTTTAAACATGTGGACTCTATTTAGGAAATTCCGTTGGAAGACACACATGGCGAACCCAGTTTCGGTGTGTAAATCTTCCACTCAGAGGGTCCCGAAAATTTGTTAAGAAAAAAAAAATTGTTTTTCAGGGCGAACAGCTCTCAATGTGATATTTGAGTCGAATGGGATATTATTAATCAGATGAAAAAGGTTCGAATTATGCTGCTTCCAAATTTCATATTTAAGAAAATGAAATCTTTAGGTAAGGTGAATAGGAGGAACCCCGACAATCACCCGAAAAGAAGAGGTGGGAGACGTCCTGTAGACTTTAGTAATTTTGAAATGGTAAATTCTCTGAATGGAGTTTAACTTGATAATTTCCGAGGAGTTTAAATCACGACCCCAAAACCAGCGCACTATATATATATATATATATATATATATATATATATATATATATATATATATATATAGTGCGCTGGTTTTGGGGTCGTGATTTAAACTCCTCGGAAATTATCAAGTTAAACTCCATTCAGAGAATTTACCATTTCAAAATTACTAAAGTCTACAGGATGTCTCCCACCTCTTCTTTTCGGGTGATTGTCGGGGTTCCTCCTATTC
>BMAW01077735.1:0-59429 GCA_019974015.1 Nephila pilipes | reverse complement strand
TGCAAAACTAAAATTTAAAATTCAGTTTAAACATGTGGACTTATTTAGAAATCTGTTGAAGACACATGCGACCAGTTCGGTGTGTAAATCTTCCACTCAGAGGGTCCTGAAAATTGTTGGAAAAAAAAAATTGTTTTTCAGGGACAGCTCAATGTGATATTTGAGTCGAATGGGATATTATTAATCAGATGAAAAGGTTCGAATTATGTTCCAAATTTCATATTTAAGAAAAATGAAATCTTTAGGTAAGGTGAATAGGAGGAACTGACAATCACCTGAAAAGAAGAGGGTGGGAGACGTCCTGTGTAGACTTTTAGTAATTTTGAAATGGTAAATCTCTGAATGGAGTTTAACTCTGATAATTTCCGAGGAGTTTAAATCACGACCCCAAAACCAGCGCACTATATATATATATATATATATATATATATATATATATATATATATATATATATTTAAGATAATTAATGTGGGGACTCCTGGAGAGCCGGCAGTCACTCAGAATACCTAAATATTTATAAAATGTACAAATTTTTATGAAGGAATTCCTTAGTTTAAAAATTGGGATTCGAGTGAAGATGCTGCAACCATAAACTCACTTGTTGTGGATTAATGGGCATCTGAATAAAACCGAGACGGTTTTCACAATCGAGATCTCCAGCATTATATGTGCCAGATGTTCAGCAATAAGACCAATTAAAATATTCGAATTATGCTCTAGGCCTCTTTTCAAATTTCCTGTGGAAATAACCACGACATCATCCACAAAAGCTTGAACTAAAAAGTTTTAACAGTTAATATTCAAAATAGAATTAAAATATAATTTCCACAGAGCGGGTGCAGGTACCGAACCCTTAGGACAGCCTAGGGTAATTGGATGCTTTATTTTAAAATTATTATTAGAAAAAATAATATGTCGATTTATTAAGTAAGATTTTATAAACTTTTCAAAACAGGAAAGGAAGATTTCTTAATTTTTTAAATAGAACAGACCAATCTATATCGTCAAACGCATCCTGAATAAAGATAAAAATAACAAAAACATGTTCTGTAGATCTTTTGCCTTTGATATTTGAAACCTAGTGGAAAATTGCGTCGTCACATTCAAAATTTTCCTTTAAACCGAATTAAAGTGGATGAAGAATAATGTTTTGATGAATCTAGAAATTTAATATATTGATAAAAACAAAAAAGCTCAACAATTTCCCCCAAGGTTGGTAGCAAGCAAATTGGTCTGTACGATTTAATGGATGACGAACCCTTACCAGATTTAAGGAGGAGTTTCAATTTAAGGTCTTTAAAATTATTTGGAAAATAGAAAAATTGCATACATAAATTCATAAATTTCACTAAAAGGTTAAGGAAATTAGAAAAAAAAATATGCTTCCAAATTCCATAGTCCGAAAACCCAAGGCCGAGAGCCTTCCCATCACTAAGGATTTTAAAACGCAAAAATCCTTCCCATCACTAAGGATTTTAAAAAAAATTCTGAATATTCAGTAGAAATCCATGGAAGTGGTGCAGACTCTTCAAAATTCAAATCAAAAGTCTTCCTGGATCCCGAAAAAGAGAACGTATTAGAAATTAATATTTCTGCTTTTTAAGACTTATTAGTTGAGCCAGAAATAATGACCTCAATGAGCCAAGAGTTCAAAGAGGTGCCAGAGACAAACCTGAGCTTCAGGCCAAAGTTTTCAATATTAGTGGTACAGACGTGCTCCCAGGCCTCAATTTTAGCCGCAAGATTTTCTCTTTTATTTAAAGATCTTTCTTTTTTATATTTTAACTACCAATTTCTCTTGATGGAAAGCTATTTTTAACTGAATATATTAATTTCGTTTTAAGAGTGTTTAATTTATTTCTATAAACTTATAAATTTTTGCTCCACTAGGAGAAAACTAGAGTAGCAAGAACCCGTCGTTTATGAAAAGATATGAAAGCGGATGATGGGACGGTTGAAATCTATTAATTAACGAGCTACTGCAGCTGATCAGAATTCCGAATTAATTCAACTGTTTGAATAAATCTGGTATACGATTTCTTTATATGTTTCAGAAATTTATTGATGTTGTATTTAGTTTTTAAATAAAATTCGAAATTATTTAAATCTCATCGCAGATACACACCCACTAACCGGTGATCGCTCAGAGACTCCAGGTCCGAAATATCCCACCTATCCACCAAATAAATTATGCTGTTAGATATCAAAGAAATATCTGGGTTAACTTTAATTGAGTGAGCTACAAAAGTAGAACCCAATTCTGGAATATTTAAAAAGTTTAAATTTAAGGGTGTAACGCAAAATCGATCAGAGAATTTCCTCGGGTATCAGTAAAATCATTGCCCCATATAGGTGACCTCGCGTTTGAAGTCCCCTGTCTGGAAGCAACAATGATTCAAAAATTTATGTACAGAAAGTTCCTTTAACATAGTATCGAAATCATCGTGAGGAGGGAAATATAAATTTATCAGTAACATTGAAGGTTTTATTTAAATTTGAATAAGACACCTATGGTATGATCGACGAACAATTCGGGGTTAGTTAATTAATTAAAGCAAACAGTGAGGCAATTATTTTTAAATGAGAAATATTGAAAATTCATCCAGGAGGGCAGTTTAAATGGGTATTAACGTGCTTCATAGGAATTAGAAAATAAGTGAGGTGTTGAAAACGGCTGGAGTTGATGTTCGAATTTCTGTGAGTGAAACTTTATTTTTTCTGGATTTGTTGGTTAATGGACGATGAATTATACTTAAAAAAGCCACCAGAATCTGCAGAAGAGAACAAAATAAGTTAAAGATAACAATTGGTGACATTGGAAAAGTTTAAGTTGCATGTACGGATTGAGTATGCTGTGAAAATTTAGATGGAGGAGAAGTGAGATGAGAGGCTGAATTTTGATTGATCGGCGGTAGAAAATGGGGTATGCAATTTAACCGTCCAGTACGAGGGTAAAAAATACATTGAAAGAAAAATTTTAATAGACATTTATATTTGTGAGAAAAATAGCATAATTGAATCAAAATTTACTAGAAATTTATAGTGGTTTATAGGATACATGAAATACTTTTCTGTGTCTTTTGGTAAGGGTGATTATTTGGGTAATAATCCTGTTCGAGAGTATGCAAATTTAAATTGTTAATGTTGGGAAGGATATTTAAGAAATTTACGTAATTGCCTTGGTTATAACTTCTAAAAGTAGTTATTTTGTGTTCTATATTTTTCTCGAACCACCGTGCTTTAGAATAAACAAGAATAATAGAGCTTTGAGCATTTTTAAGTATTTGAATGTTTGATTAGGAGGCATATTCCATTTGCATTAATTTTTATTGTTTAAGGTTGCAAGAAAAAAGATAAACACTGGGAAATATTATTATCTTGGCGATTTATTGCCTCAAAACTTTTCATGTCGTCATGCCGCAAAAACCATTGATTAAAAAAGACAACATGCATCGAAATTTACCCTGTGTACTTCTCATTCGTTTTTATTCCCTTTGAGAGTATATGTGACGTGAATATATAATTATAAATTACATCTTATATTCAGGTACATATAAAGATTCGAGATGCGATCCGCTTGTTTATCAAAATACATTGCTGTGCAGCAAAAGCCAAATAATAATGAAGGAAAAAAATCTAAGGGATTTTAGAGTATTGTTCTATTTTTTTCATTTCTCTTTTTTTCCAAAAAGAAAAAATTTTCAAGCATCAGTTTTCTGAAATCACCTTAGTCATTAATTTGTAGCCAATTCAAAAATATGTAAAACGTGACGTAATATATATTTGAAATAAATTTTTTAAAAAGTTAATTTCAAACTAAAGTCTAGTTTAAATATTCGTATTTAATCAAACATAAAAATAATTACAAAATAAGCCGGCACTTACGTAGGGCATGCCAAATATGTTGAACTCCAACATTCCTAAAGAAAAAGAAATCACTTTGAATTAGTTTATTTCAACAAAAAAAGTAATTCAGAAAGTGTATGAATAGAGAAAAAAAATTAATCTTTCCAAATTTTATTATTTTTTCAAAAGCTCATTTTGTCTGTTTATGATGCAAGTTATTGGTAGAATTAATTATACTGTATTTATAAATACTATAATGAATATAGCATTTTAGCTTTTCGTATTTTATGACCATAAAATTTCGATTTCTTACCAATAATTGATCGATGTAAATCATCCCAAACGCTCTTATTGTCACCCAACCAGTGTCCAGTGTAACGTCCACTAGAAGGATACGTTGATCGAGAAATGATCAGTGATCGACCTTTTGTAGCCTTTTCAGCTGCCCTGGAAGAGAGAAAATTCAGCACTTCTTCAGCATCCAAATGAAAAGTTTGTTCAAAAAAAAAATATCATAGTTTCTGCGAAATTTCAAAAAACAAATTAAAAACAACGAATATGAGTGCAGTTTGAACAGCTATTTTTAACTTAGACTGATTTAAGGTAAAATATTATTGTGTGTGTGTATTCTCGTTCCTTGCTAAATTATAAATACATTTCTTTATTAACAGATACGTTATATTCCGTAGGGTACCTTATAACACCCCCATCATTGATCTATTTGAGTGACCCTGTTACGAAAATATAAACTTACATCTTTTTTTTTAATTAAATAAATTTGTACTTTTTTTATTGTATTAAATATTATTTAATTTATATTATATGAAGATTACTAAAACAGTAATTGGCTATAATAGAACTTGAACAAAATATTTTTGATTATGAGCTAAGATCTTTTCCGCCTTCCTTCGTTATTTATAGACTCACTATTTAAAGATTTCTTTTCTAAATCAGAATTCAAAAGAAATTACCTTCAGATACTAATAAAAGGATTAGTTCTGAGTACTGAAAAGTTAGATTATGCCAAAAAGGTTTAGAACACAAAATAAAATAAAAACAGAATTCCATGAAGTAGAAGTAGCCGAGTGGTCATGGAGGCAAGCTTATGGCCATTGTAGCCCTGATGCTGTCAAAAATCCTTTGCATAGCAAGGCTGTGAATTCAATATGACGAGGCCTTAATGTCCTCAGGTCGGAATAATGTGAAAACTAAGAGAGGAGGAGCCAGCTCAGATGTCGTATTCGTCACTTGACAATACCTCAAATTTTCAAGGTCTGTCACCAATGGTCCCTGAGTTGCTTCTAAGTGCGACGTTAAAAACAAATATAATCAAACAATATAAAATTCCATGTTCTTGTTTAATGTGTGGGAATTACATGATTTCTTTCTCTAGCCTTTGTGCGCCGAAAAAAAATCGAAGTTTCTTTCACAAGTCCTATTAAATTCGAGCAAATACCTAAAATATATAGCAAATATATTTTTCCTTCAAAAGAGACTTTAATTATTAGCAATTATTAGAATAAAACGTATCTTACTCCAATGTGGGCTGAGATTGTCTCCATCCATATAAACTGTGGACATCATAATGACGATAGTCACTTTCACCATCGCTATGGACACTGTCCATGCACACTGTCTTCGTTGACAGTCTTTCTGTTCCCTTTCTGCTAACTAAACAAAAAATAAATAAGTTACAAAGTATTTGATCATGGCATTATCCAATACTGCAGAAAATTTCATCATTCTCATTTTTCAATTGTTGTTACTCATTAGCAAATATACTACAGACTAACAATACAACATAAATAGTAAAAATTCCACTTGAATTTTCAATACAATACTATGAGGTGGGGCTATTAAATAGCAAGACTGACTCTGTGAAACATTATATTTTGATACCATACATTTTATCTTACTATCACCTTCAATATACGCAAATCCTGTATCCCTACAACGATACATAGAGAATCTTCCATCATTCGAAACAGTACTGGAAGTCTTCTTCTGTCAGCTGCTTTAGGACGCGTGCTGCTTTCTCTTTTATAGTTTCAACGGACTCAAATATTGATTCTTTTATCGCAAATTTCACCTTAGGAAACAGATAGAAGTGGCATGGCGTAAAATCCATCGAATAAGGTGGATGGTCTAACACTGGAATGAAGTACTTGACTTAGAACCTTTTGACAGACAATATGGAATGAGCATTGTCTTGGTGGAACACTTTGCCATATGGTTTCGTTGTCAATTCCTACAATCTCAAAAATCTCACGAATATTTAACCGACGTTCAAACCGAATCAGGTTACTATTTTTTTTTTTTTTTTTTTTTTTTTTTTTTGATATTCTTATCCGATTTCGGATCGCAGGGAGACCCGGGCGTGAATAATCTTCAACGAATTCTCGGTAGTCTTGGAAATGCTTACACCACTCAAAAATACGTGCACATGATAAACATTCATTGCCATACGTTTTCTTCGATAAGTTTCAGAAGAGTATTTCAGGTGAAATTTCCCAACAATTTGTTACTTACTTCTAATTTCCCCCGCAAAATAAAATAAAAAAAAAATTAATGCGAACGAAGACAACGAGAATACGGATTTGCTTATAGAAGCGATAGGCACTGCATTCGAAATATAAAGCTTTACGCTAAACAGCTTTTGGTCGCTGGTGTTTGGCTCATGCTTATTTCCTCTGTTGTATCATCAGTATCATCATTCAATAGCCTCACCTCGTACATAATTTTCCACTCTTATTTATTTCCTCATCAAGTATTATAATGATAATTTATTTCGAAGAAAAAAAAATGACAAGCCTAGAGAGAATATTTATTGAGTTTTCGTTAATTTTTTTCAAATTTGCTCTCCTTCCATCCAACTGTTATGACCATTACAGTCAAAAAGATCTTTTTCTTGCTATTTTTTTTCCTACTACTGAAGTAAGTAATAAAATGCTTAAAAAAGTAGTTGAGAAACTGTTCGAAACAGAGTTATCAATTACTCTGAAGTAAAGAATGTCGATGACCTGTTTAAGGAGATATATCAAACCGCATGCTTGCATACACTATGATGATATTTAATAAATCAGATTAGTCATTACAAACTGACATTTTTTTTATCTGTTTCGTGAAGTTTTGAATAACTTCAGACAACGATAACAAAACGATAAAAACTGTAGAAAAGGCAGACTGTTTATTTAGAATAGTAATAACACTGAAATACATATTTGTTTGTACATTAGCATAAAAGTGCATGAAAGAAGTTAGTACATAATTTGGGAATGCACAACAACTTTAAGAGCAGTACGAAGTCATTCTGAGCACCGCAACACAACGATGAGATGAATAAAGAGCGAGAAATTTAACCATCCTGATTGAATTTAATTATCGAAATAACTGAAAATTTATACAAATTTAGGAGCAAGAGGGCTGATCAATAGAAATAAAATAAAAACAGTCTCTTCTTTCTTGATCAGTTAGAACACAAAAGGAAAGGAAAATAGTTGAAACAGAAAATCAAATTAAATGTATCACTATTTGAATCACTCGAAAATCACTCATTGGAGGAATTTCTACGCAGAATGTTAAAATTGGAAACTCCGAGTGTTGCAGGTTATACTAGTCTGACAATATATGTAAAATTAAAAATGCTCATGTTTAAAAAATTGCTAACTAAATATTTCAAATCATTTACTTTGTACTTTTACATGCTACCTACATGCAAACGTTTTTAAGAAAAAATTACTTTTCTCACATTTTTACATTCCCCCGCGCTGTGTTCTCGAGCGTTGTATTCTGCGTACACCGTCATTTGGTATGAGACGTACTTTTTCAAGGATGCCGGGGAAATTCAAAAAAAAAAAAAAGTTAAAATTAAAAAAAAAGGAACTTATTGTTATAGTAATGTTAAATTATTTAATATTTAAAGTCTTTTCTTTTAACCACATGGAACTACTGCTGGGACGGAACCAATAATAGTGGCACAGACAATATCTATTCAAAATCTCAACAATTTTTAGTTCGAAACTGTGATTCATTTGTTACACACACGAGCGTGCTTCTTCTCACCGGGATTGTAGGGAGGGTCGTCGTGAGGACTTTTCGGACATCGCAGACTCCAGCATTTTGTCTTGTTCTCGCAGTAATTAGGCTTGTCTTCATTGGTTCCGAAGTTTGAAGGTTCATTCATGTCCTAGCACAAAGTAATACATTACGTCATACATTTTGAAATTAACTATAAATATCCTGCTTTCATCAAACAAATTTCATGTAACTTTGAAACTGAATTTCTTGAGGTATTAGGAATCATTGCTGAATTAATTTGTACAGACATGTCGCTGTATTTTTTTGATTTATAATAATGAATTCTTTTAATATTTTGAAATTCTTCATATAATATTTTTATAGTTATTACTTTTTAACAAATCAAAATTATTATGTTAAATAAAGATAAATTTTCGCGGTCGTAACTTGTCACTTAATATTTCTAAATATTGCAAGAAGGAGGTAAAGAATCTTTTCTTCTATTTTTTCTTTTACGTCTTTTTAGTTTGGCTTTCTCTTTTTAGAATGTTTTGAGGTCAAGTGATTTTAACATTGATTTACTATTATTATACTTTATTTTAAAATAGTAATCATTTGAATAATTTATTGTTTGCTTTAATTTTAATGTGTGCAAAGAACATCTTTGTGTACTTCATTATTTTATTTTTAGTTTTAATTTGAATATTCAATTAAGTTTCTTGTTGATTATTTTTATAATGTTAGCACCTTTGGCGGCTAAACTTGTTCATTGCAAAACTGTGCATAGAACAAAATGAAGTGGGTTCGAATTCGGTTTATTTTTTTCTTATTTTAAAATTTAATTTAATGAGGATTTTTACAGCAGTATCATCTATTTTACATCCTTTTATGATTGATATTGACAACGTTATTGTACTTTAGAATGTTTTACTTGTGAAAATAAAAATAGGTTTGGAATTTGAATAGGATATATTCTTTTCTTAATAGTACTTGCTTATGGGGAGTCTTCGGCTCAAAAGCGTACTTATCTGACGCTAATGAATATTCATTATTACAAGTTAAATAATTCTAAGTTTCCGAGTTCACAAAAAAATGTTAGCATATTTTGAATCGAACTTAGCAAAACCATTTTCTAACTAATATAAATGTAAAATGACAAACGGTAAAAATGAAATGTTTTATATTTTTAACCCTGACAGCCAAACATAATTTTTTAACTTGGTAATTTGTGTTATCTGTCATTTCAATAGAAAACTATACTGAGCGTTTTGAGACTCATAGGCAAAAATTTAAAGGATGATATTAAACATCGAAACAAAAAATTTTCACCCTACAATGCACAAGCGGAGAGAAAGCAGGAAGCCACCATTGTAAAACATGAAATGCAAGTTAAGTTTTATTTCTACTATGGTTCTTAGTAGGCATAGCCTTTTCCTGAATACTGGACATCACCGTGTCTCCTGAAATCTAATCTTGAAACGACGATGAACTCGCGCTTTATGCTTTGTGTTGCAGCACAGTCGAGTGACTCACTGCTTCCTCCCCGCCTCTACATTGTGGGGTGAAAATTGTTTGTTTCAATGTTTAATATCTTTTTTTAACATTTTGCCCTTGAGATTGGAAGCAACCCATATACCTGTGTAATATCTGCACATCACCGTGAGAAGAATTTTTGTAAATCCGAGATATCTAAAATCTTATATATTTCTGTCAGAAATATTTTCTTTTACTACCACTTATTAAAAAATAAAATGTATTATAAAACTTTTTTCTACATTTCATCGCATGAGCATTTTTAAAGCACTCACTCTCCAAACGTCTGAGGAAAATAATTAAGCAGGGGATTCCTTTGGGTGACTTCTGATAATACTGAGAAATAAGCTTCAATATCACGATGGGACTGGTTTTATAACATTTAATTTCTTATTAATTGTGTTTCGTTTTCGCTTATACATGCGCTAAAATGCATTTTGATTACTAGAGAGTATATACATTGAAAACATTTTTCCGCTGCATTGGATATTTTAGAGAAATTATACGTTTTGAAGTGCTCTGAATAAAACATATAACTTCCATCACGTATATATATATATACTGATGTGCAAAACTTAAGCAACAATATAAATTTTAAGCAGATAGCCATGAAATTGCAGAAAAGAAGTTACTGGATCAGAGCAATGAATACACAATTCGGTGGAAAGGTGATGCGTATGCAAATGTCAGAAACAAAATATCATGGATGATGTGAGTGTACGCAAAACGCGCGCGGTCGGTGGGCGCAGCTCAAGACTACAATAAAAGGAATAAGGGAGACGCAATTAAAGACATTCACTGCAAGTGCTAGTGAGTTCTTTCGTGAAATATAGCTAGAAGAAATCAACTGGATGACATCACATGTGAAAGAATGATCGGGAAACTAGAAGAGGGGCACAGTTTGACCAGTGTAGCTGAAGAGTTCGGAATCAACAAGAATATGGTTTCGTGAGCTTGGAAGGCCTTCCAAACCATAGGTACAGCCATTAGAAAGGTTGGTGGTGGCCGCCATAGAAAACCAAATTCAGTGGATGACTGATACTTCATACTACAGGGGGAAAGGGTCCGATATCAGTATGCAATCGCCATTGATCGCCAAGTGTGTACAGCAACAGGGAGACAAGTGTCGCTGCGTACTGTACTCAGACGCTTTCACAAAATTGGTCTATTTACCCACCGTTCTGAACAATGTATCTCTTTAAAAGTTGGCCATTGGCGGCACAGTTTAGAATGGTGTAAGAAGCACGAAAACTGGACATCTCATCAATGGAGTCATGTCCTCTTTACGGATGAGAATCGTTTCAGTGCTACAAGTGATTCTCAACGCCAGTTGGTTTGGAGAGAGGTAGGGACACGGTTGTATCCCAGTTACATCTCGGAAAGAGACCATTATGGTGGTCCTGGAGTTGTCGTCTGGGGAGGCCTTGTGCTGAACGGGTGGACTTTAGCTCCCGTTTTTGACAGAGGTTTCGACTTCCCCATGTGCCTCTGTTCCGAGGTGCTATTGGACTAGGCTTCGTTTTTATGAATGACATAGTACGGCCACACCGGACTGCTAATGTTCAGCAGCTGTTGGAAAGTGAAGATATCACTCGAATGTGTTGGTCGGTGTTCTTTCCTGATTTAAATACCATAGAACATGTGTAGGATGCGTTGAGGAGAGGCCTTGCGACCCGATTACATTGGCCGGGGAACACCCAACAACTGAAACAGATGCTGATTGAGGATTGGACACTCTTACCTCAAGGACTATTGGCTATCTGGTGTTGAGTATGGAGAGATGTTGCGAAGCAACCAATGCAGTAAGGGGAGGGCTTATCCCATAATAAGGAACATCTGCTTGTTGTTCTTCCTCTTGGAAAGACAATCTTGTTAACTATACTATGAGTTCAAAAAAGCCTTTTTTTTTGTTTGATTCCATACTATATGCATTGTATTCATGTTTGTACCACTTAGCTTTCACTCTTGTTTACAAAATGCTGTCTCTTATTTCTGAATTTCATGCTGGGAGTAAGCGGCAAAACCAAATAACAAGCTCTTTGAAAATTCCCGAACTTCAACTCTCCGAATTATTGCAAAAGCAAACTAGTACACCAGAAATAAAGAAATCCTCAAAGCTACAGAAATCGCAACTTTTCGTCAACATATCCAAAAACTTCCTAAAAAATTCTTTTCTACTCTCAACGACACTGAAATTTTAAATATGATCAATCTAGAACACTACGCTCTTAGATCTGACTCCGAAAAACATAGAAAAGTACTTCTATACTCCTAGAACCCCCATAAGTTCATTTTTTCTATATTTTCACATTTATTAGAAACTTCAAACGTTATCACTTTTCTTACAGATTTCTGCCTCAATCAGCCTTATACGTCCATTATCTATCTCCATTACTTTCAAACCAGCTAAAGCAGCCAATAGAGCAACTCCCCCCCCTCTTACAATCAGCCAATGGCTAAACAGCCTACCAGCTTTGTTGCAAAATAAGAAAGGCTTGCAAAAAAAAACATACATTAATTAAAAAAATAATTATTTTACTACAATGAACTCAATATATTAAATATAATTAATAAAAACATCGTGATTTATTACCGAGAAACTTACAAACATCGATGGGGTCAGGTAAAATGTTTCTCTACAGAACGAGAGCTTAATAATTTGTAGATGAGGCCGTCGTGCCAGAGACGGTCGAAGGCTTTTTGATTGTCAAGAAAAATACCGGCAGAAATCTGTTTATTGTTGAAGCATTCCGTAATCGTGTTGACAACACGGAGGAGTTGGTGTATTGTCTTATGATTATGCCGAAAGCCAAAATGGGAATCGGGGAGAATGTAATTCATAATGAGATTAAGGATCCGTTTCAGTAGAATTGTTTCAAAAAATTTAGACATAGAATTAAGGAGGCTGATTAGGTGATAAGAATTAGGAAAGGAGTGATCCTGGCTTGGTTTGATGAAGAGGATAAAAAGAGCGTGCTTCCATTTGGAAGGAAAATAAGAGAAAAGAAGGAATTTGTTGAAATCTTATGTGATAAGAGTGAGAACATTCGGAGGAAAGTATTTAAAAGCGATATTGTGGATACCATCCTCGCCTGGGGCCATGCGTTTATTAATGTTTTTGGTGATGCGAGCAATTTGGTATGGGGAGGTTGTGTCGTTAATGGCAGAAGAAATGAAATTAGAAAAGAAATCAGTAATTTGATCCATTTGTTTTCTACCTGTTGAGAAACAATTGACTTGAAAGGATGATTCTAGAGAAAGGGCAAACAGATCTGCTTTTTCTTTTGCAGAATAGATCATTCCATTAGGGCTGGAAAAGGAGGGGTAGGAAGAATTTTTTTTGTAATTTACTCGGTAGCATTCAACAAGCTATTGGATTCGCTATTTAATTCTTTAAGAAAATTTTTGTGCCTGTGAAATTCATCTTTAATTTAATTAGTTTTTGAATTTTGTTTAAATCACTTGAAAAAGAAGGATATCGAAAATTCTGCCAATGAATTCTACGAATTCTGTTTTTATATTTAATAAAATTTAAGATGTGGAGGGGTGATACTTTTGGTTTTGCTAACTCTTTTAATTGCATGGTATGCGAATTGGGATGGTGTGTGAAATGGTTTCTCTGAAAAAGAGCCAGTTTGTGATTGTGAGTAATTGAAAGGGGGTAGGAAGAAGGTTATATAAAATAATTTCAAAAAGGATCCGACTGTGATTGCTGCTAAGAGCGTTAAAATTTTTCGCGTTGCGATTTGAAATATTTTTAAGAATACCAATGTCAATAATACTGTTAACTTAGACAAAGTGAGGAAATTGGGTGGGGGAGTCGGGAGCGGCAACGGAAAGATTACTATTAGTTAAGAGGTTGTGGAGAGCACGCCCAGATCTGTTCGACCTGCCTCTGTTCCAAATTGAATGTTTTGCGTTAAAATGGCGAAAAAAAAAATACATGAAAGGTTAACGGAAAGGATGTTATCAATTTCATTGATGTTGAAGACATTTTGAGGAGAATGGCAAAAAGAAATAATTGTAATGGTTTTGTTATTGCGTGTTTTAATAAAAACAAAGGGTGTTTTCCGATGTGGGTGTGTTTTTGAGAACAAAGTGGTGGGAAACAGTGTTTTTAATGATGTGCCACTACCCCGATGCAACAGACGATCTGAGCGGTGGACTGTATAATTTGAAATACGGAGGATGTTGAGTGGGTTGAGGTGAATCTCCTGGATTCCGATTATGTCTGGATTGTGTTCTGAAATTCTATCTTTGAGTTCGTCGATTTTGGCTCGCAGGCCATTAGCATTCAAACTTAGAATGAAAAGGTGAAAAATGTGGGGAAGGACTAAACGAAGATTGTAGAAAGATTGGCAGCGCTAGCATTGGTTGGGTATTGCACGTTCGAGGAGGAATTAGATTTTTATTTTAAGATATCCAAGATGGCCAATTGTGAAAATGTGTTCGTTTACTCAGTTACACTTTTAGCTTCTTTATTTTAAGTCCTTTTTTGCCGGTACGTTAGTTATGTTACTGATATTTTTAGCCAATTAGAATTTTTGCTCCTTCGTTTCGAAACTAAAACATTTTCCTTTTAAGAGAATTTTCGTACTTTTATTTTTTGGGAGAAGGGGGGGGGGGTTCGTTGCTTTAGTTTTGCTTTGTTTTAGCCAATTAGAAGACGGGACTTACATTTTTTTGTTAATCAATTTCGGTTGCCTAAATTCTTCCAAACATAAATCCTTGCAATTAATCAATTATATTTTAAGAATTTGAATATTGCATTAAGCTTGTAAAAAAGTAATTTATATAGTGCATTTCTATAACTACAAAAATAACCTGTGAAGCCAATTCCAAAAAGCTCCTTTTATATAATACAAGCTGTACTCTTCAAATTCTTAGCCGTAGTCCAATGTCAAAATTGATACTTGAATCAGGCCTTACTTTCTACAACCACGCCACGTCAGCGTGAGAACTTTCAGTCCTAAACGATTTAACGCGCGTCAGCTCCTATTACAGGATGGTTTTGGAATTACGAGATCCAAACCAACTACCAACGATTACCTTACTAAAATTCAATGGTGATCGAAATGTCTTTCGTAATATTTAGTCTAAATTTTATTCTCGTAGACGTGTTTACAGAAACTGCGGAAATTCATAATGATGCAGTTGTTATAAGTATTTCAATTTCTGCTTGCAAAAGATATAGTTGAAAGGAAAATAATAAAAGAAACATTTTCGTTTATAGGAATGTCTTGAATTTACAAAATGTAATTAAGTGGCCTCATGAGTTCTTTGCAATCAAAATAGATCCTCATTTTTAAAATAGTCTAATACTTTTTTAAAAAGAAATATGTGAGAATAATAATCTTATGCATCAACATTTCAGAATGGGATTAATTCTTGAAATATTCAAGTGTATTCTAAATATTAATGCTAAGTTTCTGTTTGACAAACTTCAGATTGATTACTGAGTAGATAGTATAATTCTGTTGCTAGGAGATTCGATAAGCTTGTGACCGACTCCAAATGTTTTGGGATCTTATATACACACAAAAAAATTCTTAATAACTTTAAAAAGAGTTTCTATCAAATAAAAATGTTTTGAATTAGCCGATAATATCTTCATCCTCCAAACAAAATTCTTATGATTTTTTTTTGGTTTTTTTGCAAAAAAAAAAAAGAATAAAAGTTAATTTACTATCTTAATCGTATTTCTTAAAAATGCTTCGATTTCATAAATTTCTTGAAGTGAAACGAAATGAAAGCGAATATCTAAGAAATCACTAGAAGAATATTCACTTTAAAATTTCAACTTAAAAATAATACATAAAGGTACATTTTGTTTTGATACACGCAATATAAAGACAGTATTTAGTTGAAAATTATCTATGAAATTTACCACAAAATGTATATTAACTAATCATAATACAATGCTGAGTCTTCAACACAGGTTATATCTAGTGCATTAATTTTATAGCCATGGTTATACTCGTTATGCCCTTGTTCCGACTAAACAGCACATGATTTTGCATAAAAAATACATATGTAATCTATTTAGCCAATGGTTTTATTCCATTAGCTGGAGCTTGACTGATGCTCTAAAAATATTATTATGTATTTTAGGGAAATGGTTGTTAACTGCAGATGTCTCGGCAACTCCTTTCCGAGAGTAAAAGTACCTTACAACTGGCCTAGTATTAAATTATTTTCTGACTCAGTTGTCTAAGACACAAATCTGCAGATCCATAGATAGGCATTTCAAACCTGCACTAAATAACACCATAAATGACGGCCACCGAAACGTTGACCAGAAATTAGAATGCTAGATGGCAGCTCATTTCAACCCTGGTTGCATACAATTCCCAACGCAAAATGTGCCTCAAACTCTAACTATAAAACATTTCCCTCATAAATCACGATAGTAATACATACACGCTACGGTTCATGAGTCATACAGATACGTCGTCTTAACTAGAGACGGCCAATGATATTTATGTAAACCTTAAGAATGAAACTCAATACAAAAGGATAAATATACCAATTGCAGTAATGAGTGGAAAAACAATCTTTGCTAAATATTGTCCAAAAGCAAAAATACTGCTTTTTCAGTAACTTTTCATCTGAAATCAAAACGCCGAATAACTGTCCTGAGGGAAATTCCTATCTTGCTCAGCTGCCAAAGGTCTGTAAACCCACAAACAGACAGTTCAAGTCTGTTCACAAACAGAAACTACCAATTCATTCAGCTGCTGCCCAAATGTCACTAATTTCGTGTTCGTGGCAGATGTTCAGGTTGAATCATGCGATCAAATCCTGATTTCATAATATATTAGTGTGATAAATGTAAGATATTATTTCCCGCACGCAGGACTAAATTTCAGAATTCTGACTAATACAGGGCAGAATTTGAGTGAGAGAGGCTAACCATCCGGGGAGTCAGTATTTTCCTCTGATTATTTCAATGTTACGTGTGGCCGTGCTAACTTAGTGGTCATGGTGGCAGTCTCATGGCCAGCGTTGGTTCTGTCGAATCACGGTTTCGAACCTTGGTTCTATGGAAACCCACCATGTAGAGGGGCTTATGTATGCTAATCTGCCAAATTCCAAAGTCTTCCCGATAACGTGGTTTGGTAGTTTGGAGAGATGAGTGTTAGTTCAGGTGTCTTCCTCGTCACTTGACCGAGTTTTAATATTTCAAGGTCTGTCTTCAATAATTTTCTTGTGGCTTCTGAGTCAAACGTTAATAAACCAACAATCAATAAAAGTTACATGTCTCGTCGATAAGTCATCGCGTTTATTCAAAACCAACAAATTCATTTTGCTGTGTTATAATGGAATTTATTTTTTGATACTTTTATAACTTGTAAATTAATCCAAAGACACACAATTTATGAATGAAAATTACTTTAATTATTTTCTTTTACTTATGTAGATCTTATTTCAGTGAAATAATATAATTAATTACCTAGGCCGAGAATTTAGAATTTTTAAATAATTATTCATATTTATCTCTATTAATTAAAAGGTGTTTCTTTTTTTTACTAATAGTAATTGATTTAGTAAAACAAAATCATTAATAACGAAAGGGGTACTTTGAGGAATTTTTGTTTATTTTTTTAGCTTTTGCTTAGTGACTTTTATATTTTAGTTTGATCAAATTAAAAATAATATACAATAGAATTTAATATTTTTGAAAGTTAACTTAACATGACCTATATAGTGCAAGTAGAATTACTTTGATGTCAAACATTTTATTTAACTTCAAGAATGTTTTTAATCTTATGTCGGAATATTCTTCAAAATGATTTTCTAACAAATGTGATATTGTTAGTTAATTTATAATTCATCAAATATATCTTGAACTCGATAGCCAATTGAAAAAACAGATTTTTCATGCTTCATATTGACTTTGAAAATGTATTTGTGCTAGACACTTGATTTAAAATGAATCGCGATCTTCAATAATTTTCCTAAAAACGACCCATTTACACATAGAAATTAGGTGTAATGTTTACTTACGATCCACAATCCATCGAAAGGTAGTTCTTTGTGATAGTTAACAATCGTTTTGACCCACCATGTCCGAGCATTTGAGTTAAAGAAATCTGGAAAGGCCACTTCCTTTTCAGGCCACACCTGCACGTTAAAAATATAATCTTAACACATTTAACTGTAACATTTACTTGTACAAGAAATATATTACAGATTTTTGATAAAAACAATTCATTGAATAATAAATATTAATTCTAACAATTAGTTTGTCTAAATGTGCAGTTAAGTTTAAAAATTTGCTTGTTAAGAGAATTGGTGGTAAATTTATTTATTATTAAGGTCAAATATTGAAAAGTTGAGTTGGTTGATACTTGCCAGAGCAAACAGAAATGGAGTTTTCATTCATAAAAACGTTTTATTGTTTCCAAATTTTTGTAAAGACTTGACACGTATATTACAAACTGTTTATTTTTTACGTCGTATGAGCCCAAGATAGAGAAAATTATTAGAACCAGCACGCGAATGAGAGAGATATAAAACGCATGCACTCTGTAAGAGTAAACTAATGAGTAACTCAGAGATTGTAACGGCACCTAAGGAACGGTAAAATGTGTGCTTCAAATTTTTTGCTTTGCGATTAGAGTTATACTTCAGAATCTCATATATATTTCAAATATAGTCCATTATAATTTGTTTTTATTGAGTTTGAGAGAGTGAAAATTACTAAAACATACATAAATGTGAGCGGCGACTTTGCTAAAAACCAATAGAAGCTACATTTGGGTATCAGTTTCAATAATTACAAATATACAAGTATGAGGAAACTGTTTACTGTATTAAACTATTCATAAACTAAATGTCTTGCATTACAGTGTAATTATTTTATATTTAAAAAGTATATTCTAGTGTTTCCCAGTACTTCTTAAGCTATAGTACACCAAGTTAACATCTATTAAGAGTCATCCATTGATTTGGTCATAATAAGAAGAAGAAAAAAGAGGAAGGATGTATGAGGGTGGTCTGAAACATTTCCGGCCTTAACGTGAAGATGGCAGCACTCGTCAATAAAAGCAAGGGACTGTGCGCATCTTTTGACATATACTCATTAAAATTTCCGCTATTTTAGACGCTCAGTTGTTGTATGACAATCGTTTTAGCGCGTCGGGGGTGAGTATGGTTATGAAAATGAAAAAAAAATCGAGTATCGAGCTATCATTAAATATTTTTTGAAGGGCAATATGCCTAACCAAATTATAGATGAGTTGGGCGCTTTATACGGGAACTTTGCACCATCATTTACGACAATGAAATGTTGGGCTGCGGAATTTAAAAGTGACGGTACCAGCTTGGAAGACGATGAACGTTGGGACGTCAAAAAACGGACGATAACACGGACGATAAAGTTCCCCAAATGATTCTAGACAACCGTCGAATTAAAGTTAGAGAGATAGCAGAGGCTGTGGATACGTCGGTTGCCGTGGCGAAAATCCACGAATTATAGTTTCAATTGGTTGGCCACACTCCTTACTCCCACGATCTAGCCTCAAACGACTTCTCTTTTCTTTCCCCCATTATCTAAAAATTACGCTCCTTAGACTAAGATTTTAGTCCAATGAGGAAGCCATTACCTTCGTAAACAATTATTTTGCAGAGAAAAACGCCGAGTACTATTTGGAAGGATTAAAGAGATGGGAGCATCGCTGGGAGAAATATGTAGACGTACAAGGAGACAATGTAGAAAATTAAAAATAAACTTGAAGTAAAAGTGTCTTGTACCTTTGTCAGGTAGGAAATCTTTCAGAACACTCTCGTATATGAAAGATGGAGTAAATGTCGGTAGGTTTGAGATATTTATTGGAATTATGTTAAGGAATTTACCATTTCGTTGGGAGGTTTGAGATGTTTATTGGAATTATGTTAAGGAATTTACCATTTCGTTGGGAGGTTTGAGATGTTTATTGAAATTATGTTAAGGAATTTACCATTTCGTTGGGAGAATACATTGTATATTTCATGTTGCTGGTGAAAATAATTAAGCTGTGATAACGGGATTTGAAATCTTTGTAATGTTTCCGAAAAGAGATCTTGGGGTTTTCTATACATGAATATCTCTTGCCCCTGTTTTAAGGTCGCAATATCTTATATATATATATATATATATATATATATAGCGTGGGGTAATTGTGACGATACTCAGAACATTATTTTATAGAAATTGGATTTTGTCATTGTTGGTTTTTGCCACCGCTAATTCCCCATTAATTGTTAGGTAGGTCAAAATTGTCCGGAGATGTTGCTTACAGAGATAGATTTTGTTTAGCACAGAAAAAATAATTTCTTCTAATTAGAGACATGCAAAGACGAACTGAACCCTAAAATTTCTGAAATAAGTGTTAAAATATGTTTTTGAATGTCAATTCATTGTCGAGGATGAGCCTCACAATGAAGCTATTTATGTATCTTATCTGATAAAATCCGTAAATATAAGGAGGGGGAGGAACCATTAATTGTAAACGCAAGTGTTGTAAAACAACTGGCAGAAAAAGGACAACGTTAAAGATTTTCTCAATTTTTATCACAATTGGACAAAATTAATAAGCACACAGTTTAGATCACAATTCAAATAACTTTGTTTAATTAACCGTGATGTATCAATTTTGTTCAACTTTGATGAGAATTATGAAAATTATTAAGAGCATCTTTTTTTAAAAATGGCTCGTTAAGTTTCTTCCCATAATCTGGGAAATGTCGCGATTCATTTAATTTAACTATCATTTTGTTAACTTGGTGATGGTTTTATACATACATAAAGAAATTCAGCCTTCTTAAAGCCTTGGTTACAAATACCATTTTTATACTCAGTTTACTGAGCTCGGCAAAAATTAAGTATCAGTTCTATTAAATCTAGGCAAACTTGCTAAATCCTCCAACAAGATAAGGGAGTATAAGGAGACTAAAGATCGAGAACCACCGCTCTAAGCTGCCATCAGACTCTTAGAACAGATTTAGAACAGTCAGTTCAATCAGAAAAAAAACTTGCAGATTGATTCATTCTAAATATTTTCGTAAGTATTGACTTACTTTTCCATAAGTAATGTTGTATCTCCTTAGCTCCTCAGGGAATAAATCTTCCTTCCAAAATGGCGATCTCTTGATGAAGACATCATTCTTGAATCCAGATTCATACACATTATAATCTTTGACTGCTTCAATACCTGGATTCTAAAGATCATGTGTTCTCTCAAATATAATGTTGTATTTCATTCAAATTATTTTATTTAGGAAAAAATTGAATTCTTAAGATTGTTTGAAATTTTATTCAACATTCAGGATGGTCAAAATAAAACCGGCCTAGAAACTTGTTTTTAATTCTGACACCGAATTTAAATGTATTAATGAATAGAAAAAATTTCCTGTACAGAAGATGCTAGGAATGGTAACCTTTGATGTCAATGTTTCGTTACCCCCATATACTAAACTAAGAGACATGCAATATATTACAAGGAGTGTTTGTACTTTGTTGTCTTTTCTGTTGAACAATTATTGCAGCAGAACAGATAGCTGTACGCTGAAGATAAGAAAGCGTAAGGAAGTAATAATGAGCAGGTCTGGCTAACTTTGGCGACAAATTTGGTCACCAAATATGCCATGTGTCTAAATTTGGTGACAAAATTAGATACCTCTAGACGAAAGGGGAAAAAAGAAGTTTCTTGAAAACTTCATCGGGAGCATAGATATAAACCACTGTGTGTGTCAGTTAGTGTATGTAGAGTATATTGGTAATACGTAATACGATAGTTTGGTTGATTGACTTTAATCTGTGACAGTGTGAGCTATGAAATTGTATCTTAATGTTAGTATGTGTCTGTATTAAATGTTTCATGTTTAAAGGAAGTTGTCGTATCCACTGCAGAAGCACAGAATGAAAATTTAGGTATATTCCGAAAGAGCATGTTGATTATTTGCGTGGAACTTTCCTACATTGTGGAAGCAAATCAACCACGTAACAGTTGCAGCTCAATCGTAGGTAGAAAACATCAATAGCGGTTTCAGTATTCTGATATAACCTTTCCAAAACAGGAGGATTATTTAAAAAACCTCTGACTCTGTAATTCGTTCCACAGGTAAAAGTCACAGAAAGACCAAGCAAGATCGGAGTAGCCAGGAGATTTTACTATCTCTGACTGACTGTCCTCTCCCCTCTGAGCATCTCTTGAACTCTGTTTCAGTTATCAAGTGAGGTATATGTTTTTGCTCCATCTTGCTGAATAATTCGAGATAAAAACCAACGCTTTTATATGGTGGCACAGACTATTAAAAAAGTATTAACATATTAGTTGAAACTTGTCGCAAATGTCTAAATATGGCATTGATAGGTGAGTAAGAACTATTCCCAAAGTTTCAGAGCTCTAACTTGATGGGAAGTTGGTTAAATTAACGATCGGAAATTTGATAACACACTGATACACACACAGACAGATGCACACCAAGTGAAATACGTAAAAGCCTTGTAAAATATAAATACAGCTGTTGATCACCTGACTGTTTAGATTACGTCTTCACAAAAATTTAGAAATATCTTTTTGAGACAGTTTTATTTGGGCCACCATACAGCATGTAGGTATGAAAATAGTAAGATTTTTCTCCTTCTATAATTCTAAGCAAATTTGTTAAAGATTTTTATATTCTTAAAAAATAGTTGTTTAATATCTGGATGAATTTCTTCAAAGTATTTTGAAAGTGTTGAATATGCTTTATTTAATTACTGATTCATTATATTTAATTTAATCCAAATTTTTAGTAAAGTATATATAAAAGGAATCACTTCAAAATATATCTTACATTACCTATGATTTAATTTGTATCTAATTCGCAAGAAATAATCTCTTCATTAATGAAAATTAGGTTACCCTTGAGCAGACAGGCGAATTTAAATGACTGATCTTTCCTGCTTAAACCATGGAGTGATTTGTGTAAAGTATTATTTATAGTTGAGACAAAAGTAGCTGCAACTATCAAGGTCATGTACATCAAAGAACCATACTAATACATCTTATATATCGAAATGATTTTTTATACCTATTTCTCAATTATTATCTGCATCCAATGTTTTACAGTTAAAATTTTATTCAAAAATTGAAATTTAATATAACTTTTCTTTCACGTGAAAGGATTTTACGATTAGGATAACAGTTTCAACCAAGAGTTAGAGATGGAAATTCGTTGATATTGTAGGACAAGATTTATAGTTTGAACGTTCGAACCATCATAAACTTCCTCTGGAAGCATTTAAATTCAAAACTCGCCTATATAGATAGGTGACTTCAAGAAATATTGATTTCATGAATAAAATATCGTCTTTTAAAACTGAATATTCTTAGTATTATTTGCGTCTACCGTTCTTTTTGTTTCAATGGCAACACTGAACTGATCAGCGTCAAATTGGTTCCAATCAGAATGGTACAATATCTATATTTATGGTAAATATTCGACTCATTTGGCTCTAAAATAACCGAATTTCTTTCTGTTGGAAAGAAAAGATTCGATCTAATATTTAATCTTAGATATCTGCGTCGAATTCAGTTTTATTCCATCTATTGGAACTGATAATCGATTCCCTAAAGAAGTCATACTCAAATGTTATTATGTGACTTCATCATGTAACATCAATTACTGCTTCACATAGTTTTGTTATAAAGTTTTATCAGAAATATCGCGATCCCTTTAGACTAATTATTAGTTATTATACCTAGTCGTTTTGAAATCCTTTGACATGTTTTGCAACAAGAAATATTATCTTACAATTATTTCATGTTACATCGCTTTTTTTATTTCATCGGTAAACTCAAGCTGATTTAATAGACTAATTAAGCAATTCTTATTTAAACAAAGACAATTTATTGCTATAATTATACTTACAAGTATAATAATCCATTTCATTCCGTACTCGTCTCTTGTCTTATTTATGTATTCTACCAAGCCAGCAAATTTATCTTTATCGAAAGTGAAATCTCTGTTGCCTTTCATATGATCGATGTCAAGAAATTGAACATCCTGTTAGAAAGAAGATTAAATTATTTCGAAACATGGAAGAAAATTTGATTAAGAATTTAAAAAAAAAATAGACATATCTTTTTCTTAAATATTTCTAATGGTGAAGAAATTTTTGTACTTCATTGAATAAATTATTAAATACTCAATGAATATTTCCAAAATGCAGTTAAGCCTTCCCTAATATTTTCGTGAAGAACAGATTCATTTCTTCCGATTGAGAAAAAACAAAATTTAGAAGAAATAAATTTTATTTATTTCTTCGGCAAATTTCTTGAGTAATTTCACACACATGTGGGGATTTAAACCTGAAAAATATTTAGGAGATCGTCAATGATATTCTTTGGTACTTATTGCGCAGAATATAATAACAATCTTGCTTTTATCATATTCATGCTGTTCTGGTGAGAAGAAGGCTGCTTCAAGTAAATGGATACTGTACTGATATTTACATCAATTTATTTCTATGTAAATTTTCGTAATATAGATCATATTTGCAACACTAATTTCATGATTGTCTCACTTAACATTTGCGATACCATAGCATTACTGCTAACGTACCATTTGCACTCTAAAATAGTTACTTTTCGCAACTATGTCCGAGAACACGTCCATTCCCTTGAACGCTAATGGGATTGATCTAATTATTCTTTCCATCTCAAAATATCCGAGTGCAATGATTTTATTCATGCTTCTTCGGTGCCACGTGACTTCATATTTTCGTTTGATTTGCTTTAGCTTGAAGATTAGCATTTCAACTACTGATCCCTGGATACTCCGACAGAGAACGATATAATATCTACATTGAGAACAGATCTGATGCGGACGGGATTTTGGTATCTTCATTTTAGTTTCGTTTTGCTTTAACCTAAAAGTGAATTTGCCGCAAAAATATCGTCTGATACTTCCTCGAGAGCCCCAGGTATGTTTCAGCCTGTCCCTTTGTCGGAATGTGAAGATCGCGAATAACAAAACTATTGTTTAAGGGAGTCTTCTCAATCTATTATGTTGTTAACTATGTTGTGGAATTCGACTATTTATTTGATTAATTACAATGTGATCAGAGAGCTCTAGCAATTAAACTCTAATGAGACAGACTAATCAGTAAACAGTTTTTTTATATATATAATTTACCTTACTAACTGTGCTAGTTTGTAGAAATTTAATTATGCTATTATTAGTTTAAACATATCACTTTTTTTTATTCCATCGAAAATTTTCAAAATTCTATTCCATTTTTATTCCACATAATAGGGTCGAAATACAATATTTGATTAATAAATCATATTTTTTATTTTTAGAAGGTATTCGAGATAATGTAGGGGATTTTAAATAACCCCTTAATATATACCTAATCATTATAACATTCAGATTAACCTAAAAAAACTCCGATACCTGTAATTATTGTAACCTTTTGACGCAATTTGTAAGAGAACCAACAAAACTTTGGGCTTTGTTCGATTTCAATTTTGATTTGAGAAACATTCCTAGATTAACTTCAGAATGAGACGTTCTTCTCTACAAAAGGTAAAATACTGCCTTTGTGTAACACCCGATGATTTCTGTCTTCTCTTGATCGTAATTAGAAACAGTAAAAAACAGCCTAATGAAAAAGAGAGGGAATCCAATAATGATACCAATAAATTTATTATTATTCATTTCCTTGAATATAATAAAATATTAATATTGTTTTCTTCATAGTTAAACTACCTAAATGCACTTGAACTAGCGTTTAAGATATCAATTTAAATCAACTCTTACCAACTCACTCGGGTACATGTGAGCAGACTCAGTGAAAGTGAGGGTTCGATCCTTGAATAATTTTGAGAAATCTCTGAAGATTCCTATGCTCTGATCACTTCTTGCATAAATAACAATGGGATTCGAAGTCTCAGTTTAATTCAGTATCATTCCTATTAGTTCTAATTCTTATTATCTAGCCTCAAATTTTTTAACATCTATAATTCATTTCATCGCGACATATAAATGTAACTTGTCCGATCTTTTCACTCCGCTTTATAATTTCAGCTTAGTCACCACAAGACACGTTAAATGTTATTTTAATATATTTCGTTATAAACAAATCGAACGGAACATTCTTCAAGAAAAGTGCAGTGGAAATAGAAATACAGACCAACGTCGCGTCCATTATTTCGTGTGATTTTGCTTTCTTAATAGAATTCATTTAAAAACTTCTGGTAGAAAATAACGTAAAAATATTACCCTTAACACTCAATCAAGTATAATTTTACCAAATGCAGGGAAGTAGAAAATGTATCGGCTACACCTAAGTCAGTACCTCTGAAAGCAAAGACTTTTTTATTTCTCCATAGTTAATCAAAATCGCTGCAGATCTTTATACGGTTCATAAATATATTGATAAATGGAGCATGGCGACTAAAATTATCAATCGCTGAGTTTAAGTCCCCAATTTTCATTGCTTATTCCATGCTCTCGTAAAAAGTTGTAGCAAAAACAAGTCTAATTTTCAAATAACTGCAGATATCATAAATGATTGCTATTTCCTAAAATGGATTTACCTGTGCTATATCCGCCTTCCTAGTTCTTTCAAGAGCAACTTTGAGATTATCGAGTGAATTGTAGCCATATCGAGAGAGTTGAAACCCCAGTCCCCAGTAGGGAGGCATCATGGGTCGTCCCACCAGCTGCAACGTAGAGAGAGCAATGAATGTGAAACAAAAACAATCATTTTCTTCAATCATGCAGGAGCAATACACAATTAGCTATATTTGCATTTGTAAAGCGTGTACTTAACCTTTAGGTAATCTCGCATATAAAATCCACTACATTCATTACCTCGAAAATTTACAAAGTCCTTTAAAATATAACATTATATGTACTAAGCATAATTATAATTTAAAAATTTAATGAAATTTGAAACAATACATTTTTATCCATATACTTCCTTTAACTTCCTTTAGCTAAATTAGCTGTAATTTCCTGAAATTGTTGAATTAAAAGAGTATGAAGAAATTTTACAGTATTCAAATCATAGCTTTTTTTCTTTAAAGCCTTAATTCTAGCGAAAATTTCTCTATCCCTATTTATAATTTTACTAAACGAATCATTATTAAAAAGATATTTATTAGTCATATAGCAACATTAAACCTTTTGCAAATAAAAACTTAATTTCCACGGTTCTTATTAACATAAATAAGGCACTCATCCGGTATGTCTTAGAGAACTTTTTAGATTTCTAAACCTAGTGCACTATTTTTATTTTAAAATTCAAGTATTTAATCCCTTCGTTAATGCAATACTTATCTTTAAAATGCTTCAATAGATAAACTACTCTTAATAACTAAATTAGTCAAAAATTATTAATGCCATAATTATTTTTTTTCTAAAATATTACTTGAAATATTAACCCTTTATTCATAATCTTCCTAAAAATTTTTTTCTTAACACTATTTAGATTACCTGCAATCACGTGTTGGTGTTCTTCATTTATACATTCTTTGTAATTCGCACAATTACATTCATTATTGCTTCATAAATCTTAACAATTATTATAATACATCGTTGTGCAACATTGATACTTAATATTTTAAAATAAATAGTGTATTTATAAAAGGAAAACACTTCAAATTTCTTAAAAACTTAGTATGGTAATTGGATACACACGGAAAAACCGTATTCATTTTATTGTATTTGGGTATTCTTTTGTCTCCATTTAATTTCCCAGCTTAAAACCTGAGCTAAATCAATAGGTCAGAAACAACTGCAAAAATATCTCCGCAAACGTGCAAAGAAATACATTCCTATTAAGCTGTTTCCATTTTTACAATTACAAAAATAAAAAATATGCCATTTTTGCAGTATAAAGTTTATACACCTTCCTTCGATAATTGTTTTGATTGTATCATAAAGGACTGTTACTGATCAGTCTTTGTTTCGATTTATTTGCAGAAATGATTAGCGTTTCAAATTTTACGAACGGAACACATTTAAGTTTAGTTAACCATTCACAGATAAGTTGGTTTTGCTTTGGAATTAGATATTTTTGCTGCCTTTAATTTGCGTGCATAAAAATAGATTCAGTTTCCAATTTGAGTCCCGTAATAATTACTCTCCTTTAGATATTCCATATAGTTAAATTATATTTAAGCCCTTTAATACTTTGACAACTCGATTTTCATCAAATAATAGGAAATTTTTCAAAAAATCTATAAACTGGCATGCTTGATCATAAACAAGTATTAACATACTCTTGAATAATTTATTCTTAATTCCATAAAATATAAAAAAAAAAAAAAAATTCTAAACGGGGGAAAAAAATTCTTTTATTAGAGAAAAATAAAGATAATCTTACGAAGTATTCTGAGATTTTGTTACGAAACGTAATCTGCTTACAATGCTTTCGGACTGTTTGAATAATTTAAATCTACATAGGCAAGAAAAGTGCGCAGACTTTATTTAATACTTTATACCTATAAGAGTAAACAAAATCTTATCACTATTTAAGACAATTTTGATTTGTAATATCAATTTACTCCTCCTTTCCTAAAGCACTATCTATAAATAATATTTTTAATGTATTTATAATTTTTTGTTCCATTTGATTTAATAAATTATAGGTAATGAAAAAATATATATATACCGAAGTGTACAGCTTCACGACACTTTCTGGATTCGTTCCAACGAAGAAGAATATATCTATTATCCCACCAGTTGTACGGAAGGATATTGCTGGTGCCGGTAACAGTGTTACATCTGAAAAAAAAATTATATGGAATGGATTATTTTTGTTGTTCGTTTTATGGTTTCACATTTTTTTGCGTGAAATATGTTTAAGATGCATGCAATAATCTGATTTTTTATTTTTGTACTCGCCATTTCAACTTTTGAAATTGAAGTGTTTTCTTCAGAGCTAAAATTACTTGGAAATTAAAGATTGAAAAACATTTCAAATATTCCTACATTAATCCCAAAAATAGAAATACATTTCTTAGTTTGATTCACTAAGATTTATTAGAGTACTGATTATCCGAAACAACTGAGGATTGGGGCAGTTTTGATAACAGATTTTTCGGATAGTCTATCATTTACAGAAAAAAAAACTGATTGATTCATATATTATTTTTATTAAAGTCACGTTTCGAAGCAACACGAGGGTTATTAACAGAATACTCTAGGGGACAGAGCTTTTCTAAAAAGTTTAGAGATACAAAATGGACTCCCATGAGATAATCACCCTCGAAATCAGCATTTACTGGCAAAATGAATTTTTTTACAACAATAGGGCTACTGGCAACGGGCCTCGCAGTTTTATACTTTAGTTCAAGTTATTAAACCCTAGTTAAAGTTTAAAACCGTGGTCAAGTGATGAGGACAACATCTGAGCTTGCACACCCATCTCAGAATTTCCACATTATACCAAGGGAGGACATGGGGCAAGATTTAACGTCCATTTTCCTCCCTACATTGAGGGTGTAAACCAGAGACATATACGGAGTGTATAAGAAAAACTTCACCAGTGCGCAATATGAAATAAAGAAGCATTAATAGTCAACAAAAAACTGTATGCATTATCTTTCACACTTAGCGCAAATAACTGAATAGCCTACCTTGTAGACTGTTTTTCATCAACATCAATTCTGGCTAAACTGGCTCAATATCTGAGTATCCTGGATAGCATAATTCAATATGGCCTTTAGGCTTACAGCATAGAAAAAACCGCTCAAAGTAAACTTGAAAATTTTGTAATAGCATTACTGTCTCCTTCTTTATTTTCCAATATTGCGTCATTTATAACACCACATTCTTGAGCTGAGTTTCATCCGCTCCTTCGGCTGACTTTTTGTTTCAAAAATTTCGGAAGCACTGAGAGAAACGCGTTTTCGTTTGGTTGTCTTTACAAATGGTACAGCATGATTTGTCACAAGAGAAGGCTCACACATGCCTTTAACGACGACGATGCGAGGTACGTTACTTAAGCATATTCAAAGGGAAGAGGCAAGGACTATCTGCCCGTAGGGAAGCTTCTACATGGCGAGCAAATTTGAATATGCTGACAGGAATGCTTTCGGTTAAGCGGTGTTCGTTTCATCGGTATCCAGGTAATCGGTGCTGAGTTTATAAAGAGGAAATAACACTTAATTAATTAAATTTAACACATTTTAATAGCTCTATAGAGTGATTGATGAAATCTTCGAACAGAAAACTACAGAAAATATTATTAAGACCAAAATTATGCTTACCCATTGCATTGCTATTGAGAAAAAGAACTCCGTGACTACTAGAACTTTTTTCTAAGCATGTGTAGAAAGGATGCACCCCATACAGATTTACTGGATCCTGAAAGTTAATGTTATTTGATTTTGGTTTTTAACTACAATGTATATCTTTTGGCTTAGCAAATATCTCACATACTCAAAAGATTTTTTAAAAAATTAAACACTAAGTGAATAATTGAAGATAAAGCCTCGGCAAACATTTTTGTCTTACTTGAGCTTATGCAGGCTAAACAAATAGTCAGAATTTCTTAAGGTAATATATTTTTTCTCACAAAATAAACAACTTTTTTGATATCTATATTTAAATAATGTTTATATATATATATATATATATATATATATATAAATTTTGGAAATTGCGATCTGAAAAAGTAATTGTTGTAATTATGCATGTTTGTTTAAGATTTATTTTTTGCTGTAACATATTTACTGATAATATATGAGTATCCCTCACATCTAGCGTCGTGGGACATTCGATAGAAGCGGTAGAACATTCGACTGCAGATCGACAAATTTCCGGCTCACACTCCAGCACTCCCTTCCTTCGGAATTCGTTTTTTTTTTAACTTTTTAAATTTCTGTGGCGCCTGGATTAGTCCCTAATTTTTCACATATTTATTTTTAACAAATATACTGATATGCATTTATAGATAAGATGGGAGCATCAGTCACCACCCGCACCGTGGCTGCTCGGTGTTAAAGTGTTCGATTGCAAATCGAGAGGTTCGCGATTCAAACCAGTCTACCTCGTTCTCTCAAATATTGATAAGATAGTGTTTTTTTTTTTAATTTCATCCAAATTGGGATTAAACTGTAATTATACGCATATTTTTAGATAAGCAACCACTAATAAAAGGTTGGTGTGTGGTTGATTTCGTCATCAGCACGACTACACTTAACTGCTACATTATGATCCCTGTGAATTTAGCCTTATTCATCGCATCACCTTTTTCACTTCATTTGATCATCTTTTAGAAAGAGCAGATTATATGCCACGGCTTATGTTCTCCACAAAGAACCTTGAACAAAACTTTTACGATTTAAAGCTTATATTGCACTACCAACAACTATATTCTAATAGGAATGTTCGATCTCGATTCAATACTCAATTCGTGCATTCTTGGCAAAATGGTGAATTTTACAAATCGTTCACCTAGTTGTCGTGACATACTGTGTGATTTGAGAATCATCATTAGCGTCGACGACTTGGGGATGATACCGTCCACTTCTGTCTACACCAACTTCAATTAGGGACTTAGTTGGTGATCTGTCTCAGTCGATTTATATTTTTGTTCCATGTTTATTAATAACCCCCTACATGCTAACCACTGTTTTGCTATTCCAGTATGATTATGCTGAGGTCCGTGTGATTTTATCCCTTATCTCGGACCCATAGTTCGTAAGTGGTTCAGATAAAGCACATACAACTACAATTGTATGTGTTTCTTCAATTCTTGTTTAAAATTCATATTCTTATCTAGTTTTTTTTTATTATCATTGTACTTGGGTCTAGAAAGGCAGTTGCTTGTAAGGTACAGCCAATTAAAAGACACTGCATATTTAGAAGAAAGCCTTTTGCTTTTTGGTTCAGGCTGTTGACCCAGGCTTTAAAAAAATCTGGTCTGAACTACTTCTAGATGGGACCACAGACAAGATAACTGAGATCTTGAGACAAAACCTTAGACAACTGAGCTAGAAGGTTGTCCTTATAGAGCCAATTATTAGGCACTTGTAATGCTGGTAAGCAAGTCTTCACACCTTCCTTCTATGTGCTGTTAGAGATGTTTTTAAAAGAACAGTTATGCAGTAACATGAAATAGACAAGGGAAAAGTATAACTGGGATACAGACATATTAATGTTATAAATAATTGCTTCAATATGTTAGTTAATGGTGCATCTCGAAGATGTAATCTGATAAGTCAGACAGTAATAAATCTCAAATTATTTAATAATTAGACTATAATAAAGAAAGCTGTGGTATTTAAAGTGTCTCGCGACTTAAATGTAAGAAATCTTTCGTATTTTCTATATTTTTGGAATCGCCATATCTTTATAAAAGTTTATTGAAATGATACAATTTTTGTGTGGTAGATTTCTAATGTGTACTTTATTAAATAATCTTAAATATTCATAAAATTTTTAAATAATTAATAAAATATTGCTGAATGATAATAATAATGTTTGCTTAATAATGCTTTATTTCCATATTTTGTAACGGTATACTTATTTAGGAATAGATAATATATTATATTATCTATTCCTAAATAAATTTTTGCTTCAAAATATATGATGTTTTTCATATTATAAATAAAAGAAAGAAATATTATAAAAGGAAATCATTCAACATTTAGTTCAATTTTTAGTTTTTTAAGGCTTAAAATAAATGGCTTAAAAGCTTACATTTTTATCAATACGTACCTACCATTGAAAAAACACCCATCTAAATATGTACAAAGCATAATAACGTTATTTTTGATTATGTAAAAAAAAATATGACAACGTAATTGTACAGGAAATTTATAAAGAAATACGAGTTGTTCAAGACCATATAACGCATATTTAACTGACCCTAATGTAACAAAATTTGGCATACACGCACAATAGAAAATACGGTTTTGATTTCTAACGTAAAAAAATTAGTACATTAAGTCACCTCCAGAGAGAAATATGGCGTTACAGTCGCAATATATGTGATAAGTGAATATTTAGTTGTCAAATGAAACGGTAAATAACAACTTTTTCAATTAATAATAAACATTGTTTGTTATTTACAAATGTGGTTCAATAAGTGACCATCATTCTGATGTTTTTGAAACTGCATGTGGTACAAGACGTTTTCAGCGGAAGCTGGCAGCATATCGCCATTTATCCCTCTAATATTTCCGATCACTGCTATTGAGATCTGCACATTGACCATCTTTCGTTTCACAACATCAATTGTAACTTATTCAACTTGCAGCCACTCGATTCCTAAGCAATCATGGACTGGTTTTACTCCTAGAATTCCTGTAGGTTCAAATCATTCAATAATTTTCCGGAATTTTGTTAAACTCTTTGGACCTCTTGATAACTCTCTCAATCTCCTGAATTCACAGAGGATAGGACTGGTATTATCACTCTGCTAAGAAAACATCTTTACTAGTAAAAAGGGTTCGCATAAAGTCAACACTAGCGAAAGACAATTCGTTCATTAATGAATGGTATTCCCTCAGCCTTTCATCTTTCTATGTCTATTCGGTGAATGTTTATACAAATTGCTTACTTCCTTCTGCAGTGCAGTGTAGTCTTTCCTTTAGTGGTAAAGTTTGGTACTAATGTTTCTCATTAGAAATCGATGATAAAAAGTACTTGAAATATTAAGATGTCTCAAAATTTCTAATGGAGCAAACGTAAAATAAATAAACGAGTCCTTATTAACTTTTTTTATGAACATACATAACTTATTTCTTTAAGCTGCTTAAATTTTGTTCAGTTGTTTTAGCTATGATCTTTCTACTATTTTCTGCTTAAAAATAGCTTTAACTCTATCAATACGATGTAATTTTCTCAAGTTTTATGTATGATCCCCTCTCTCCTTTTCTCGAGTGCTTAGTTATAGTTTTGTCTCTTTTCCTTACTTTTCAAACTTATACAGTGTTAGAAATTGCAGCTCCTTGGTCTGTTTTGACGCATTTCATGTTTTTACAAAATTGTAACTTAATGCAATTCATACCAGGCTCAATTTCCTGCAACTTCATTATAGATTACGTGCCAGTTCGCTTCAGTTGAAGAAAAGCGTCACAAATAGCTATATAATATGCGACAGTTTTATCACATCCAGATGTTTTCAGGCATATTCAACATAAAAGTGAATTGAAAAATTCGTGGGTTCTGTTTTTGGCTACCCAAACATCATTTCAGAAGACTAGGGTTTGTAACGCTCGAAAACAAAGTTTTTGTAACATCAATGACAGCAGTAGCTAATGTGTTATTATGATGGAAATTTGTCAACAAACCTTCCGGCACAGTTTGTTGATAGTGAATGTGTTTTAGCAGTAAAAGCTTTTAGAAGTGGTTCACTATCAGTCGACCAAGTTTGAAAGTAAACAACCCAAACAGCTTTTCGCATATCATCTAGTAAATCAAGATTCTATCGACTGGCATTTTCATAATAAACAGTCAAAATATTTTTCATGACATTAGTTTGATTTACTTTTTCCGACAAACTATTTCCAGTATTAAAATTCACAGTACTAAAACTGTTTTTAAACAAACAATTATCTTCCTTAAATGTATGTCGTTTCATGGTTTCATACCACATTCTTAAATTTTCCCAGCTAGCTCATATTTGTATCATATTCCACATTACGTCAAGCTACTACAACACGTCTACTATTTACGATAAGACTAACACAAAACGGTACAATATAATATTCAAACAACGTTACAATTAGCCGCGTTCAATCATATGTTAGTCGTTCTGCTGTCGTATCTCCTATCTGTAATTATTGCTCTATCTCTGCGTTATCTCTGCTAACTGTAATTACTGTATTTACAAGCACGCATTATAAGTCTGGAATATCGCTTGAGTGATGTAGCCTTGGTAGCCCAGTGGTCATGGTTTCCAATTCGAGTCCGTCGGTTTTCGTTCATTCGCGGTTTCGATCCTTGGCCGCTAAAGACCAACCGTGTAGCCGGGGCTGATGCACGCTAAATCTGTCGGGGCACAAAGTCCACCCGTTGGAGTGGTGAGGAAGTTAGTAGAGGGGGTTGCCAGCTCAGGTGTCGTCCTCGTCACTTGACCATGGTTCAAAATTACGAGGTCCGTCGCCAACAGCCCTCGTGTTGCTTTTCAGTGAGTCGTTAATAAAAACAAAACTAATCGCCTGAGTTATATAGATGGCAACATATAATAAGAGTTTAGAAAACTAGCATGCACTGTAAATGAAAATAAATTATTCATGTCGATTATGTCCTTGAAATCCATTCTTTTGATCAAATCCAGTCTCAAGAACACATTAATTGCCTATTTGTCTCTCCGATGCACTTTACTGAATAGAGCTTGAAAAAGATTCACCAAGTTCATGATTCCAATATATTTAATGAACTTCCTTCAATAGCAATTGCTGCATCACTTGTAAGAGTGTAGCGATTATCATGAAAGCGACGTTTTTAGAATGCTTTCCTGAAGCACACTTCATAATAAAAGTTTACCAAAATCTTACACAAAAATCACTGGTAAACAATATGCAGAAAACGATTTGAAAATCTTTTGAAAAAAAATATGGAACACAATATTATTCAATTCAAACAAAGAATCAGTTGCAGACATAGTATTTTGAATTCATACTCAACACTTATCTCCACAACTACGCTCAAATAAATAACACGGGGCCGCGGTAGCCTAGTGGTCAAGGTCGTGGATAGCGGCTGGCGGTTTCCGTTCAGTCGCGGGTTCGATCCTTGGCCACCAAAGACCCGCCGTGTAGCCGGGGCTGATGCACGTTAAATCTGTTCGGGGCCCAAAGTCCTCCCGTTGGCGTGGTGTGGATGTTAGTAGAGGGGGGTGCCAGCTCAGGTGTCGTCCTCGTCACTTGACTTTGGTTCAAAATTACGAGGTCCGTCGCCAATAGCCCTCGTGTTGCTTCTAGTGCGACGTTAATAAAAACTAAAATAAATAAATAAATAACACCGAGTACATTGAAATGATATAAAAGCATTCTATTTCATTTTTCATAAATAATTTGTAAGAGTATCAGTGGTTTTCGAGTAGCAATCAGATATTCGTACATGTGAAACATAAATATAGCTGCGCAAGTGGATGTGTCATCTGCCTTGTTAATGATTGTTTACATATGTAAGGATAAATATTTTTCATCATATCTCTGGAAACAATCGGAACACTTTTGTGAGTTTGTCTTAAAATATTAAGAAAAGTCAGTATTTTTATATATATATATATATTTTTTTTCAGAATATCGAATTTTTTGAGGTAGTTAAGTAATTTATCTAGAATGGCCCGTTTTGTAATTAATTCATCTAAAATAAAGTGTTCGATGGGATTCAGAGAATTTTTAAACTTGGCATATTTGCTATTGATGAACATATTTTTCCTTTCGGAATAAATGCATTTAAATTTCATTGTAATTCTTACTCCTTCTGGAAACTGATCTCGAGCGAACATGGGCCATGTCTTGTACTCCAAATCATGCCTCAACGTCGGATGGGTGTGTTCTCCCAGCCCATAGATATTATTTGACGGAAGATAACTTGAGACTTGGAGAAACTTATCGCTCAATACCAGACCACCAATACTTGTGTCCCATCTGTTGAAAAGATTATAACAATACATAGATAATGAGAACCGATAAAAAAAAGGGGAAGAGATAGTGAAAAACAATAAGATATATACATAATGAGAACAAATATTACCATAAATACTGATCAATTATCTGATATGGCAACTAGAATTCTATTTACAGTTTTAGATATAGACATTTTTTTTTAAATTTATCATTAAAAGGATTAATTACTGAGTCTATTTTTCGTGAATGGTTTAACTCAAAATCATATGATCACGATTAAAAGCAGTTGTTTGATTTAGTATGAAAGAAACTACAAAACATATGTACTCGTATATTATATGTGGCTTTATATTACAATGAATTTTATTATTCACTTGGTGGTCATGAATGAATATCTTTTTTATTGATAACTTACTTCATAATGTATAGAAAATTGAATTAGCTCTCAAGAGTTTTACTCAGTTATGAAAAGGAGTGGATACCAATAATTGGTTCTCTCGAAAAATTTCAATTTGTGATCATTTAGGGGGGAGCTGTTGATTACAAAGCTTTTATAAAGTTAACAGAGTTCCATACTGAGTATAATTTGAGTTTTTTACAGGATTATATTTCATTGAATATCTGAATTAAGATGAGTATATATGAGTTGATCCGGCCATCGAGACATTTGCTCGTGTGGACTCAAATATGCAAGAACTAAATAATCGAAAGGCTAGCAATCGAGATCAGCGTAATGTTATTCTCCATCATTCCGATTAGTTGTAAGCCGAAAATATATGTACTTTTTTAAGAATCATTAGCATAAGTATTGGTGAGATAAACTTATTTTTATTTAAACTAACATTTTTATTTTTAATTATGCACACCTAAGTGCAAATGAATTGAATTGTCTAGAATATTATAGTATTAATAAACATTGAGTGAAATAATTAATCCCTGTTATTATCTTATGAGTGCGGCTCAAAAGGAACTTTTTGATAACAAATGACATTGTTGAAGCAGGTTGGTGTTAGAGTTAGTTCCTCCATCTATTAAATGATGCCATGACAAATATGATACTGATTCATAGGTTAGTTTTGATTTTATATCCATTTACTGCCAAATCAAAATTTGATTGATTCCAAGTCGATTGTCAACTTCGACGAAATCCGGATTCCTCTTCACACACTGGAAAATGAGCAACAATAGAAACAATGTGTTCCAGTGGTTAAATCCATCCAACAGGCGAAGACGATCTCATTAGAAGGAAAAGTTATGTCAACGATTTATTTTGGGATGAATATGAGCGTCATATTCGTGGATTTCTGAGAAAGTTGGAAAGCTTTCGATTGACAATATTCTACAGTGAGCCGCGCCCTTTTTCCATTCTCATCCCTAACACGAGATGAGAAAGCTTTCATGTGCACAGTACATGCGCAGACCTAAGTCGCCCGAATCTTCATATATACCCAAGAAAATTCTAAATTATCTTTTTCTTCCTCTCGTTCGTCATCTTTAAATTTTAAAGATGGTTTTCAGGACAAGATGGACGTTATACAAACGGACTTCTTAGAAAAAGGAAAAACACTCATTGGACACTACTACAGTTGGTTACAGCATTCTTATCTTCCATCCCTACAGAAGTTACATTTAAACCGCTCTCCCGTGTGCTTTGCAACTCATAAGAAAATATTTCGCATCCATGTGAAATATGGTAGACGTATCTCCTACTACCCTACTGGAACAAAATATTTCATAAATCTTATTTACTAGTAATCATCATTTTACATATTACTTACAAGGTTGTGTTGTCTTCCGAACGTTTGATTTCGAATGAAAAAACTCCAGATTTATTAGATACACTGACTTCGTACTTCAAGGTAGTCGGATCTACCTTCGTCTTCTTTTGCAGAAGTGGGAATTCCTTTTGCACGGGAACTTCATACCTTCGGTTCTGATTGTCCAAAAACTTTAAAAGAAGATACCCTAAATTAAGGTTGCATTGAAGCTTGTGAATATTTTTATGTCTCAGAAAGCAACTGTCAGAGAGCAAAGTTGAAATAAACTAAAACTGGATTTGCGAGATGTAAACAATCAAAGATGCTGAGGGCTTTACTAGGTGTAATTTACATATTAGTAAGAAACTCTTAAAACTTCCGACATCGCAATACTATTGAATTTAAATAAATGTGTTGGAACATAAATTCAATATTTAAACTTGTACGGTTTCTTTCGCTTTTATTATAAAATGTTTCCATACTTTTCTTGTTATGCAGCGTTTTTTTAATCATTTAAAGTTTTTCATTGTAAAAAGACAAATTATTTATCTGTTTGTAAAAGCTATTGCTCCATGTTATATGTAAAATTTACTTGTAAACATAAAATAATTGTGTGATAAATTAAATATATCATTTCCTTCTGTTTACTTTAATTACTCTCAAAGCCCATCCTTTTCTTCTAGTTTTAAATATTCTAAATTCCTTTTTAGAATCGCACGTGTTATGTTTAATAGTAATATCCAAAGGCCCTTTAAACTTTTTAAAAAAATTTCTATTTATAGTAATGTAAATAATTGAGCTATTTGTCACAGTTTTAAATTGAGTAGAAACATTGTGAAATTAAAAAGTTAAAAATATGTGAGGAAATTTTACCATATTCAAAATATAACCTATTTCCTTACATAAAGCTTTAATTCTTATATTGGTGATTTTTTTTTCACTATTAGCAGCTTTAATAAAGGCATTATTATCAATCAAATGCTTATGTCAAATAACCGTAAAGCTTCTTTCAAATAACAGCATAGTTTCCAGATACTCTATCAATGTAACAAATAATGAGCACAACTTGTAACTTTTTAATAGCACTTTTTCGATGTCTAATGATAGTGCTCTCTTTTATCTTAATATTCAGCTGTTTTAATTATTCTTTAATAGAAAATTTATATTCTTTAAAGGCATTAATAGGTATATTGTATTTATTAGGTATTAGGAAAAATTCTGTCGTTTTCGAACACGTGAACTTTTATGCATTGTCGATCCTTAGCACGAATTCTGATCGGACTGAAACAGATTGAAACAGTTAGATTAGTGTATGATTGATAATTTATTCCCATTTTTTGTATTTTAGTCAGCTTATTTAAACTTGAAAAACTGTTAATTTGAGGGAAGAAAACGTGTACTTAAAATATTATATGTTGCATGAATTCCAAAAAGAGAATAACGTGATAGAGGCAAAATAAATAAACAAATAAATAAACTGTGACGTGTTTGGAAAGGACGTAGTAACAGCCTGAACATGGCAAATATAGTTTGCTAAATTTCATTCGGGTGATTTTTCTTTGAAAGAGGAACCCAGATCAGGAAGGCCATCAGACGCAATGTTACGCAATATGATTAAGACAAATCCCACTTTAACTTCCACAGATGTGTACTTGAAGTTTGGAATTCATCAGCCAACTGCTTTGGATCACATTAAAAGGCTTGGTTTCGTGTCCGAACTCCCTGTTTGGGTGTCACACGAATTAAGCGAAAAAAATGTGATGGACAGAATTTAGATATTTTCTTCAGATCTTGCTCGCAACAAAAGGGAACCGTTTTTGGACCACTTGGTGACTGGAGATAAAGAGTGGATAGTAAATAAACACGTGGCTAGAAAAAAGAGCATATGTTTAGAAAGAGGAGACACCACCGTCCGCGTCCAAAGCTGGCCTGCATCAGAAGAAGGTTATGTTCTGTTGTTGGTTGGACCGAAAGGGTATGGTGTACTATGAATTGCTGAAAGAAAGGGAAACGGTCGTTGCTGGTCGTTACTGTTCGTAACTTGATGTTTTAATAAACAAATTCAACGTAAACGTCCATTTTTGACCAACAGAAAAGGTGTGATTTTTCATCACGACAAACGCTGGATCACACGTGGTAAGAAAAACCGCACAAAAAATTGCAGAGTTGGGTTGAGAATGTTTACCTCAATCAGCACATTCTCCTGATATTTTCCCATCTAACTATCAACTGTTCAAGTCACTGTAAAACGTTTTAGTTGGAAATTAATACATAAAATCTCTGAGGGTGTCCAAATAGCAGTGGAAGAATACTTAGCCTCCAAAACACACTAAGGACTTGTTTTTCAAGGTGTTAGATAAGCTATCAGAAAGCTGGAAGACAGTTGTAACTAACAAAGGACTGCATATTTTGGATTAAATTTTAAGTAAAACGTAAAAAAAAAATAGTTTTTTCCTTAGAAAAAAAACGCATAACTTTACATACGCCTAATAATAGCCAATTTGTTTTTCTTAAAAATTAATCAATACCTTAATTTTTTTTCCTTTAATGGAATTATTATTATTACAAATAATACTAATGAAACCTGTACCTTTATTCATAATTTCTCAATGATTTTTATTATTAACAATACTTAAATTACTTGTAATCATGTGCTGGTATTCTTCATTTATATATTCTTTACAGTCCTTACAATTATATATATATATATATATATATATATATATATAAATAAAAGGAAGTAGCTACTGAAAATGATTTTAGAAGCAGGGATAAAAACTTATGAAAATTTCCTGAAATTAACGAAAATAATTTACAAATAAAATTTTAGATTTTAGGAAAAGTTGATGAAAAATGAAATATTTTCAGTTGCAAAAACTTATCTGCCTAATATCTTCCTAATGTAAATATTTTAAAAAAATGATTTCTATCTTTTTTCAAATTGTTACGTTAAATGATAAGGAGATAGATATAACCAATTCAATAACAAGATTTGGTGAAACTCGAAGGTTTGAATTTAAAAAGGTAAGAATTTCATCGGATTGTGATCCCAGATTCATCCCATCTGCTTCTGATAGCATAGTTCGTGTTATGTTTGTTTCGTGATGCTTTGCTTCTATATGTATGGCTTGAGTGCGTAAAATGTTATCAACAAAAATAAAGCATGCAAAATTATAAATCGTCTGAACTTCTTACCAAGAAACTAATCCCGAAGTTCTACATTCAGTACTCACATTCTTATTTCGAGTTTAGTTCCGCTGAATCTGATACGGAAGCAATAATTGTTAGAAATGAATCAGTAACGAAAGCTGCAAATATTATTCCTGTAGAAATTAAGAAAGTTCATCGTAATAGTTGTACTCTAAGATATTTAAAATTACAAACCTGCAATCCAAATTTCGATTTTATTTGTAAAAACTTAGTGTCGGCTTTAAATAACCACAAATATTTCTTACCTTCACTCTGACAATTTCTTCAGTTATATAAGAAATCTTTAAAGTAACGGTGGTAAGACTTGGTCCGTATGGAGTACTTTCAGAAAGGTTTGACAATTTGACTTCCATTCCTTCATCTGATTTGGATACTTCCTCGATTTTAAAACCAAAACGGTCCTTTTTCATAAAACATGCAGGACCATATTGAACTGAAGCATATTCACAGCCGTGAGATTTGCAGTCGCTTTCATCTGAGAAAGAAAAATTAATGCATAAAAGTAACGGATATAACGATATTAGAGGTAACAACGTAGTTACATTGCGCAAAGGATAAAATTATAGAGAAAAATTTCACATATGTAGAATTCATTCTCGGAATTTTTTTTTTTTTCTTTATTTCAGAATAATGAGTTGCACTTATAAATTTTCCTTGTTTAAAGTAAAAAGTTATCCGTAATGTTCCCCGTACAGGTACTTTTCCGTTACAACCATACCGCTTGGCGACTTTTTTTGTTTTGACGAACTTTCTCAGAGCCATGCATCATCCCAGTTGGGCTCGGCTTTTTTCCCGTTAATAGTTGCAATTTTAATCATCTCTCAAAGAAGGTCATGCGCAATCTGTCAAAGGACTGCTGGTGTTGAACAAAATAGCGGAATAAACATCGAAAACGCTTCCTGTCTATTGAATTCCTATTTAATAGTGTTGCTTCTCCATGGTTGGTTTTTCTTCACATCTACGCGTCGAACTACCGACGTTGACATTAATGGTACGTTCCGGCGTTTTTCTTGTCTTTGATTGACCTTATAAAATTCATAAATAGCCCAGTGTTTTTCTTATTTCGATAGCCAAAGTTTCACTATATTTCCGAATGTTTCAACACTTTCAGATCGTTGGCATATTTCTTCCGGGCTTTTATGAGATGAGAGAAATTCGCCGACGTGAGACATTTCCAGGTTTATCATTAGCAAAAAGCTCGGTAATTCTTGGAGAGTCATTTGTCTCCGAAACCTGATGTCACTAAACCAGTCTGTAAATAGTTGTACATAATCTGTAATTGAATACTTAGTAACCGAAAGTCAAAATCTTTTCTTGGAACTCAATAACTTTAATTTTCCTTCAAACGGAACAATAGAATTAATGTGGTGTCGCATGAATTCGAAAGAAAAACAAGTTCTCTGCTTTGTTAGATATTTTAAAATTCATATCCGCTGTTTAGAATTAAATATTTTCTTTAATGTAATGTCTTTTTTTGCTTGTTTATTTAAAAGAAAATAAATCTAACCATTTTCTTTCCTGAAATTACTTTTCTTAAAGGATGGGAGAGAATAGATAGCACAAGAAGTGTGAAGTGGAGGTACTTGCTATATAAAATCCTAGAATCGTAGGAAAGAACAATCAATACTGCCTCAATTTAGGGTCGAAATACGGGGTATGGTTAAAACGAAAAAATACCATAGTAACGGCAATTCTAGCGACAATAACAAACTTAATTCTATAATTTTACTTAATGTACACTTAAAAACTTGGGGAAATACAAGGCTCTTAGAAGAAAATAGTTCGCAGCAATCAACACGTAATGGCCCAATAGCTGAAAAGACAGCAATATTTTTGAAAATATAACTTTAGTTATATGCCGCTTAGTTCTTTTAGAACAGTCGAACAGTCTTGTTTGTAAATTTCCTTTCCTTTTTCTTCTATAACTATTACTGTTCCTTGTTGATTAAAAGTGACTTTAGAAACTATAAACAAAGAGGTAAAGGGAAATGTTAATATTATTAAGAAATTGACGAAGCACGAGGATAAATTTCATTCTGAAATGAATTGATCCATATGTACATAATGTTATAACAACACCTATTATCGCTGATCAGTTAAAATTTCAGGATGTTGCAATATCGTTAAGTACTGTGATGTATTCAATTTTGAAAAGAAAAAGATTTAAACTTAAGGTGATAGAAAAATATTTTAGCAACATTCTTTAATAAGCTATATTACTTAAATATTTAAAGGCGAATGAAAGAAAAAAACAATAGACACTAATTAGCAACACCACGTCATGTTTTTGTTTTTAGAAAACGTTAAATGGCAACGGACAAAAAGAAGGGAATTTGTTCTGAGGTGCAAAACGAAATTTAGAAGATTGTTCTTGTAAACTTATGTATGTATTCATGTTAGAAAATGTTTGTCGAAATTAAAAGTAATGTCCAGAAAGCAACGTAGTATTTTTTAATATGTCTGTAATACAGTACGGTACTAAAAAACAATCGAGATATTCCAGCGATTATTTATGAACGTCCCTTTAAAAAGCAACATGTGGGCGATAAGCGATAGGTTTCGTAATTTTAACCCTCGGTCAAGTGACAAGGACGACACCTGAGCTGGAAACTCTCTCTCCAAACTTTCTCCTCAAGCCTACGGGAGGATTTTTGACCACGATCAGATTTAACGCGCATCAGCCCCACTACATGTCGCGGCTTTTGTGACTTCAGGGCTCGAACCCACGACTTAACGAAAATAACGAGTTCGTGAACTGGACCATTAAGCGGCCACAAGATAATCGAGATAGAAACCATTTTCGTTTATTATTCTTAAGACTTCTCTACACAGTCACCGTCCTCAGTTATACATTTCTGTCGACATTTCTTGGCTTTTCGAAGGCCGTCATTATTATACTTATAGCAGATTGAACTTCTTTATACTGCGGGGGACTTCAACCTGCGGCTTCCTGAAACCAAACAAATCAGCTTAAATAGATGTTATTTACAACACTACATCCGTAAGGATCAATTAATATGGAGACAGATAATTTATTCCTTAGTAATAATTAAAACTTTTCTGTGATACTTCGTATGATACCAAAAGCTTGCAATAAATTTCTTGGAAAAGGAACGATAGACTTTATAACGTTTTACCTTAAGAAAAAGAGAAACTATTGCATTCCCATTGATCAATTAATTGTATTTTTGAAAAGCAAAACATTTTCTCGAACTTAGGATCTACTCCCTTTCTTTATAAAATTAATAGTAAAAATTTAAGGTGATAAAATTTAAAAGTTGATTTTCTTATAAGTAAAGAATAAATTGATATTTTTACCAATATGTTACATGAATGTTGAGGTATAGTTACAAAATTATGTTATAATTATTACGAAGACGTCTTACCTGTGAATCCTGGGCATTCTATCCTATCTTTCGTGTCAAGAACTTGAACCCTAAAAATTTTAGGAAAGAAATTCACTATGAACTGCGACAACGGCGTGAAGCAGATGGCCAAAGCAAACCCCAAGACAAACATATTATTTTTTCTCCTTTTCGCAATGTCCTACAAAAATCAAAGAAATTCTATTAGGTATCCCCATCAATAACAAAATGTGATATTTTTCCTCTCATGTCTTTGTTTTATTAAAATTTAATAGCGCAAAATATGGCTTATTAAAGTTACTAAAATAATAACGCAACTTGAATAAAATTACCCAAATTTTGAAAGCAAAATTGAACTTACAACAGTGACTAGGAGCTATATTCTAGACAGTTATACTAAAAGGAAATAAAATATTTAATTTTAAGTTAAGAGGTATTATTTATGTGATTATGTTTGTATAACACACGAGGCCGCAACTTAAGGCTCCCGTCTACCTACCATTTTGATTTCATCAGCTTAATGTTAATCCTATGGAATTTCGACTTGAATTCTCCTATCTTTACTATTTGATCGATTTGAATGCAATAAAGTGCATCCGAAAGAGCAAAAAATAATGAATGCTTCTGTGGAATTACATTTTACCTCCGATTTTTAAAAATATTCGAAAATTTTCTTTAAAGACCGGAAAACTCAAAAACGAATAATTAAAATAAAAATAAAAGTATTTTTAAAAATCTTAGGAAAAAAGTAATTGTCTTCAAGATTAATAATTAATGCCACAGAAGCATTGATTATTTTTTGCTCTTTCAAATGCACTTCATTGCATTCAAATAGATCAAATAATAAAGACGCGAGAATTAAAGTCAAAATTCCATAGGATTAACATTACATCCACGAAATCAAAATGGCGGGTAGACGGGAGCCTTAAAACACCATCTAAAATATTTCATCGATAATCTCTTTTACCACGAGACAGAAGATTTGAGAAATGAATTAGTATTCTGCGAGTTTAATTCTACAATGTGCAATCCGTATATACAGTTGTTTATTTATTTATTAGATAATATCATTAGATTTGTCAAGCAATGACATGCAATGTTTTCCCAATGATTTAAATTTCATAGCGAAAAGAATCTAGAAAATTCTGCTAAATATATTCTTAATACTTAAAAAAATTTGCATTTGATTTTTGTTTATCAAAAAATAATGTCATGAAATCAAGATATTTTTTACTTAAGATTTATTCATAACTAATGTGACAAAAATTAATTTTGTTCTCAAGATATGTATGCTTGAAGTGATGTTTTATTTTATTGCACAACTATAACAGTTAAGATGTTGTTTTTGACACCTAAACCCTATTTAAAAAGCTGAAAAATTATAGGTCGGCAGATTTACAGAAAAAAGTTTTCTTATACCACCATTCATGCCTGCTTTCATCTGTACTGAATTTAATTTTGAAAAACATGTTATAATAATGATGAATTTCATTCAAAATTTTTATCACATCAAAGTGAAACTCGCAATAGTAAATTGTGTCTATTTTTGTGTATAAACGGAAAATTATCTTAATAAATGATTGATCAGGAATGCTGTCTCTAAAAAAGACTGAAAACAAAGTTAAATTAGAAAAATATTAAGGCTACATTTTTATTTCGAGATGAGTAAATTATTTATGTTTTATTTAAATTCCATTTTATCTAGTTTTGAGGCCAAACGATTTTGGTATTGCATTTCATTGTATTCCTTTAATTTTTAAAAGTGGGTTTATTTTATTTTATTATTAGCCACCCGAGAGGATATTATTTTAGTTGGATCCATTTTGGCTTATCAGATCACTTTTCGATTTTTTATAGTTCGCTTCAATTTTAAATATTTATCTTAAATATTTTCAGTTTAATAATATTTATCGTTTTCTTTAATTTTAATTACGTTTAGCTGAAATATATTCAATTTAATAATTTAACGTTTCCTTTATTTTGGATATCGGAAAAGTTTACTATTATCCATTTGTCGATATTTCCTCGTTTACATTAATTCTGATATTTAATTAAATAACTTAAAAATAATTATAAAAAAAAAGTCGCACCTTGTGTAGCTAAATCTGTTTGTTCTTTCCAAAACTTTGCATAAAACCTTTTTATTTGTTTTGATTTCATGTAAAATTTCCGTATTCATTAAAGTCCTTGTCAAATATTTCGCTCTGGGGATGTCAAATCTAAAACACAATCGTAGCCGAAAAACGTGACTACGGAATCCCAGTGGTCAAGATCGCGGACTCGAGGCAAACAGTTTTTTTTTTTTTTTTTCTCGAGTCGTGGATTGGAGCCTTGATCCCACTCAAGACCCGCCGTGTAGTCGGGGCTGGTGCATGTTTTTATCTGTAAAGGCTCATAGTCCTCCCATTTTAGTGTAGTGGGGAAGTTAGGTGAAAGAGGTGCCGTTTTAAGTATCGTCCTTGTCACTTGACCGAAGTTCCCAATCACAAGGTTCATCACGAATAGCCCACGAGTTGCATCCAGTGTGACGTTAATAAACCAATAAATCAGGTGAAAGGGTTTGTATCAGGACAAGAAAATAAAAGCAAGCGTTTCGCAGATGAAACGTAATTTTAATTTTAATAAAATTATAATTTTTGAATTGGTAACTAAATTAAAAAAAATTTCAAATTGATTTCGTTTCCTTGCTGTAATTTTTATTGCAATTTCTTTTTTTTTTAAAATATTTTGAAGTCTGTTAAGTATAAATTATTAATAATGTATTGAATTTTTATTTTGATGTAAATTAATTGTACCTTCAATCGTCTGTGATTTATTAAATATGTTGCCTGCAATCACAGAATTATTTTTTAAGGAATTTTCTGTAAAAATTACATATGGACAACTGAATAACGGAAAAGGAAATAAACTGTAACTGTTTCAGATTCGCAAACTGTTTGCGTCATATTTTCCCAAACTTTATTGCCATTTAAATGTTTATATTTAAAAAAAAAATCTTTTTTTTCTCTTAACATAGAGAAAATAAGTTTTACTACACTTTTTGAAGTTTAAATCCACTTAATTATCACGAATATGAATTTGTATAGAATTTTCTTTTCAGGGGCTGCACCGAGAATGAATAAATCTCTTTTAAATGCTCATACATTTCTTTGTATAAATTGAGTTCTATCAAAAATAAAAATAAATGCATTTGTTCTTTATATATATTTAATTATTGCTAATAACTAAATAAAGGTTTAATATACGAATATAAAATTTTTCATTCGATGCTTCTACCACACATTAAAAATAATTTCGCAAATATTATTTCTATTATCGCCAAATCTATTTAAATAATTACAAAGTCAGCTTACACGTAAATTATAAAATGTTTTTCTTATTATAATAAAGTGAGTTTTTTTAATTTTGTTAAAAATTTTTGTTTAGTTTTAATAAATTCAAAATTATTACTTTTTTTTTGTTTGAAGTTTTCGTTATTGTATAAAATTAAATTATTAGTAATTTCTTATATTTCAATTATTTATGATCAATATTAAAAGATAAAAATTTAATATTTAAGATTATTTATTTAAACGTTTAAAAACAAGAGGTTTCTCTACTTTTATAATGTATTACACAATTTTTCTTAGATTAATTTATTTACCTTAAAAAATTTTTTTGTTGAAAAATAGTCATTTCCCGTGCAAGCTTTGATTTTTCAACTAGTAATGGGTGTAAGAAAATTGCTGCAGACAACAAAATTAAAAACGGGCATTATTTTGTTCAAAATCAGGACAAATATATAAAAAGAATATTTTAACTAATTTACACTCGTAATTTTAAGGAAATAAATCCTGGTTTCAGGAAACTCGCCTTTTTAATTTGTAGCCTGTATTGTTTGAAATGTAGTTTTTCATGGTTCACAAATAATAAAAGAAATCAAAAAAGAGAAGGAATAAAGAAAATTAGTAATATATTATATAAGTTGTTAACGTTATATTTATTTATGAGGCTAAAGTTGCTTAAAAATTTTATTCCTTACATTTATCAATCATAAAGAGGAATAAATCTTCCATTAATAAGAAAAGAATCGATTTATGAGGGCACTAATTTTATTAATTAAATAAATAGTTGATAATTTACTCACCAAAATTATAAATTTTCATCGGTGGCTACAAAACAATTTTGTTCCTTTCTAAATATGTAATACAATAAAACTATGAAGGTTTTTCTCGTAATACTACGAATAATGAAGCTCCATATGCAATTGTTGAACTTTTTATTCTGTTAATTCAGTAAGTAAAAAAGAATTATGCCATTATCAAATCACCATATTTTCATTACATTTAATTCTGATACAAAAAATGAAGTAAAGTTTAGATTATTTGCCTAAAAGGCATTTGATTAAATCATAATTTTTAATATGAGAAGAAGCTTATTCTTACACAGAAACAAAACCATAAGTAATAGTTGAAATGAATTGGAATCTCAGAAATAATGAGATTCTTTCCGTAAAAATATGATGAAATAAAACCGCAAAAATTAGTTTTCATTTCTAAGAGAATTGCGTAATAACGTCAATTTTTTTAGAACCGTTTCATTTATCAAGTTCAAATAGAAGCTGTACTATAATGATAGTTGTAATTACATCAAATTTGTGACTGAAATTAAGTAAAATAAAAAGAAAAATGAAATAAAAACACTTTTGTTGTTTACCCCGAAACAAATGATTGAGAAATAATTTAATATAAAAATGTAGTTCGCCTTTTTTTTTTTAAAACGTTTTTCTGAATTTCACTTGGTGTGTGTGTGTGTGTGTGTCATCAAATTTTCGATCGTTAATTTAACCAACTTCCCATCAAGCTAGAAATCTGAAACCTTGGGAATCGTTCTCACTAGCCTAACAATACGATATTTGGACATTTGCGACAAGTTTTAGCTAGTATTTTCTTCAATAATGCAGTTTATCCCAACCACTTGGCGCGATTTCAAAAATTGGCATCAAACTTGGCGATTTTTTTGTTTGGCTGAACGTTAAGTCCGTAAAACGGACCAGGGTAGCCACATTTGGCAAAATACTGCCAAGTAATTCTTGTCGCCAAGAGTGATTGGGTTAAACTGCATTCCAACCATTTAATTTACCGAATTAATTAATTAATTTTAGTTACTTTTAACGTTTTTATGTATTTCACTTGGTTCGTGTTTCTGTGTGTGTGTGTGTGTGTGTGTGTGTGTCATCAAATTTTCTATCGTTAAATTAACCAACTTCCCATCAAGCTAGAGTTCTGAAATTTCGGGAACCGTTCTTACTTGCCTAACAATGCAATATTTAGATATTTGCGACCAGTTTTAACTAATATTTCAATAATCTTTCTTAATAAATTTTGCCACTATATAAAAACGTTGTTTTTAAAAACGTTGGTTTTTATCTCGAATTTTATTTAATTTAAATGTGCTGTTTAACTTTCAACCCATTCATTCATAAAAAATTTAAGTCACTGTTCTGAAAAATTGTTTGGTTGAGTTTTGATTCGATAAAAAAGTGACCCTAAATATTAAATCTCAGATATGGATAGATTTCGTTTCGAAGAAGAAAAAAAAATATTTGATACCATTTCAAGTGGCACATGATACTAAAATCCATATTCACAAAAGGAAAGCTTATTATTTCTGAATCTTTTTTTTTTTTTTTTTTTTTTTGTAAAAAGAGATTTGATGTCTGTATGTGGTGACAGTTATTTCGAGTTTCCGGTAGTCGAGAGGTCAGGATCGCGAGTTTATGGCTTACATTGTTTCCAACACGTTCGGGTTTTAGTTTTCAATCCACTGAAGACTCGATGTGTGAAGACGATGATACACGTTAAGCATCTCAAACTCTTATCGGCTTGGAAATGTGGAGAGTGGAGGTGACTACTCATGTGTCGTCGTCAATTGGTCGATGCTCAAAATATCGATAGCCAGAGCAAAAAGACGATATTTTTCTTCCATAGAACTCTCAATCAAAGCGAAAATCTTAAATCAGTTGATTCGGGAAACCTCAAGTATGTTTCATTTCTATATTTCTAAGAAACTACTTTACTATTTATAAGTTAATTTTGTACAAATTTAGAGAATAAACAAATTTGAATAAATGAATATGAGATGCAAAACTCTATTAACATCAACTGAACTGATTAATCACACTTGGTTTCTATGCCATAAAAGCATACCAAGATCATCAGCCTGGATATTAGATTATTATTGTCGAGAACGTTAGTCGTGCTTACTAGAGAATATTTATCTGCGTTCTGAATTAACATTTTAGGGACTTTTTTAATTATTTGCATAAATGTTAACCTATAGTATAAGTAAGATGTATTACAGTGAAAAACAAAGCATGTATTAAATTTTAAGATATTTTTAAAGAATTGGAATGTCACAAAGGAAACATTTTCGGTTCTAGGAATATGAAAATTAATGTAATTTTTAAAGGAGTGTCCTACATTATTAACCTGATTGATGGAACTTGAGAAATATATTGGTACTTATTTTGAAATATTTATTAATCAAAATATGCGACAGCGGTACGAAAGTGTAATTGAGAGGAAAAATGTTGCATTTATGTAGAATATATTTCAACCTTACACGTAATGCTCTTTATAAATACATATTCCTTTCTCTCAAAAGAGTTTGGCCTTTTATTAAATTTTAAAAACGTTTTCCAAGTTTGTTCCAGTGCATGGAATGAACGAAGATATAAATTCGAGATTATTTTCGTGAAGGTGGACACTGTAAATTGTTGAAAAAATAGTGTCCTGGTCATTAATGTTTCAATATTTGGGGTGTGTTTCCGAAAATATATTGTTACAGAATAATTCAAGTTGCTTCTTTCAAAATGTATTTAGTTATTCTGAAACCAAAATACTTTCATTAGTTACCTGTAGAATTGAAATGTATCATTTATATCATAATTAAGATCAAATATAAAAAAAATGTAAGCTTTTGATAACCTAATGCATTATCGAAGTATTCTAATTAAACACATTTCTAATATTTTTTACTAGAATGTTCCATATTGGTCTAAGGAAAAGTCAAAAAAGTTGGGCAATAATTTAACTGAGCAAAATATTTTGTTTAGCAGTTATTTTAACATAAAATATGAAACTGAACTAACTTTTATTTCCATTTAAATGCGTCTTATGTTTTCTAAACTATATAATGTACTTGTTCTGTTACGTAACATAGAATATAGAGTAGTAATAAAAAGTTTTTAAAGTCGAATTGAAGAGAATTATGCGGATGTGCAGATTTCATATTTTGAAAACAAACTTTTATACATTCAACGGCAACTTCTCCTTTTAAATGTAAAAAAATCTAGGTTTTGTTTTTAAAAAATAAGTGTAAATACCATGAAGAAATGAACAAAGTAAGTTTAAAAGTTTAAGGTTCAAATTGAGTAAATTTTTTAATTAACGCAGTTGCGAAACCCTCCTTTAAATTTGGAACGAATTTAATGCTTTTGTTAAAAATTATTTAAACCGGTTTTTATTATTTTATTTGCGCAAACTTAAATACTTTTTGCTCAATTTTGTAAAAATAACTACAAAATTGTTCAAATACCATAATGTCCAAAGCATCTTGAAACCACATAAGAGCTCTTGGCGACGGTGCTCTTAATTTTGAACGTCGAGTAAGTGAGGAAGACGACTACTGAATCAGAATTAATCCCCTACAGAAACTTCCACATGACGCCATATGAGAACTCTGAACTTGCATACATTCAACTTCCATCAGTGCCTCTACAAAATGGGTCTTGAGCTGAATCAGGATTCCAACTCACAACTATACGGAAACAATACTAGCCATATACTCCCTCTCATGACCACGTATTTACAGCGGATGTAAAACAAACAAAAAAAACCCTGGGTTTCGTGTTACAGTACGGGCTAATTAAGAACAGAATCTAGATCAACAAAGAGAATGCAAAAAAAATTATGAAGAAAAATTGCAGTCAGATAAAAATAAATTACAGTATAAGATTTTATTTTTAGCAGTCAACAGTGAAAAGAGACGTTAAATAACTCAAATAATGATAATATAATTCATTAGAACAATTATGGGAAGGAGGTATTAGTACTAACTCTTTGTAGTCAAATTAGATTCCGACTGGAAATTAATTTCTTTGCATTTAATTGCTTAGTGAGACACAGATATATCTTATACATAATTATCCTCATACTTTTATTCTGTATTTGTATCTATGCATACATATACATTTTATACTTTTATGTATATACTATTTTATTTATAACGTTTTCATAAGAATTTGAAAATAATGGATAGTTAAAAATAATCAGGTCCAACTATAGAATTGCGTTGATGAAACTTTAAATGGTATAAACCAACAATAATTTGAGCATTCTCCCGAACCACTCAGTTTAATCATAAATTAAATTTTCTTAGATCAATCATTTTGACTCAATATTAAGGATGAATAAATGTTTATACGTTATTTGTACTGCCTTTACTTTTTTATTTATTTGTTTTTCGTCGGGCATTTTGCATCGTTAAAAGATTGAAACCACACTGAAGTAACAGGACGCGTACATTTTTTTTCACTGCAACATTTTTTTGCCATTTGAAATCGGAATACATTACAATAACTATATCTTTAACAAAACAATTTATCAATTTTTAAAATATTTAAAATATATAGTTATATTAAAGGTAAAAAAAATGAATAGATACCTGATGAACACATCAGATAAAAAATTCATATATAAAATTACTACATCCATTAGTCTCACACATAATAAAACCTAATTTATAAAGTAGAAACATCACTATTTACTCAAAGCCTGAATATTTCCTGACGCCAAACGATTCAGAAAAACGAAAACCGCAGAAATGAAAGTGAAACTGTTTATTTAAGAAAAAATAAATAAAACTTTCGTTAGTATTGCTTAAAATGTTTGGTCTATCAAAACCGGTTACTTGGAAATGTAGAAAAAATCTAAAAGAAAGAATAAGTACCATTTTAATAGTTGGTAAACAGAGACTGTTCTACTTCTAGAAATTTATATCTAATTCAAAAATTTTATTTTAGGAAATTGGAGACTCTCCTTTTGAATATTTAAACAATGTGACAATACATTTTGAAACTGAGTTAATTAAAGCAATTGAAACTCCCAAAACTTTGTTTCAAATAAGTGATATCTGGCTAAAAAAGTTCAAGACGATTGGTCAGCTTTTCAAATAACCTCTTTTTGAAATAGCTTTAATACAACATTACAAAAATCAAGTATGATGTTCTCATTAGAATTCAGACATAAAAGGAGGAACTTGTATGAAGCCCAAACAAAATATGTACGTTTTGAAATTTTTCAAATAGAAATATACAGTTGCTTCATTGAACTGAAAGATAGATTTTAATGTTCATATATTTTTAAGATCAAATACGGAATATGTTTTTGAGATAGCATTAAATAAGTAAACTCTGTGTTTTGTCTACTATTTTTTAGTACATGTTCTAATACTTTGCTTGAGAAATATCTCACTCGTGACCCTACATTTAACTATCTTCATGTATTCACACTTGAACAAAATGCCTATAAAAATAACTAGATCAGAAAAATAATTTAAAAATAAACACATAACGTGGATAATCAGAATAACAAGTAATATAAAAAAATTTAAGTCAATTCCTTCTTATTTGACAAAGAAAAATTTATTTTAGTTACTCTTTATTAAATTATTTGGCTGTATATTGTAAATATGGCTATCCTGGTGTGCTTCGTGAACTTCACGTTCAATTAAAAAAAAAATCGCCAAGTTTGGCAGTTTTTGAAATCGCACCAAATGGTTGGGCCAAACTGTACTTTCACCAATTAAATAAATTAATATTTGAAAACACTGTAATCAATTTAACATCAATTGTCATCCGCTACAAGTTTTAAGAAATGTATTTGAACTTAAGTGATGAATAAAAGTATTTTATTAACGATTGAACATTTGAACAATATATATAGAGAGAGAGAATGTGAGCTAATTGTAAGAATTAAAAAAAAATAAAATTAAATAAAGGTAATTTATTAAGCCTTCCACTTATTTCACTCCTTTCACAGTGCTAAATTTTATTTGCTCATGCAATAAAGGAATACAGAAACAAAGTGTTACGCATGTTGGAACTTGATTAGAATAATTAAAAAATCAAATAATATTAAAAATTAACAAAGCGACTTTCTAGACTGCTAATTTTTAGCACTTCACGCTTCTTTTTCTTAAGATATATTGTTTTCTGTCACTATATATAATTTATCCATATATATGCCAAAGAAAAAATGACAAAAAAAACCCAATTATACACATATAAAGCATCTACTGTAAAATGAAATTCGAGACTGTGTGTTTGTTTAATATATATATATATATATATATATATATATATCTGTATCTGTGTGTGTGCTTTAATTCATATTTGTTTCTTAAAATAATAATTTAATTTCACAATTTTTCCCATTCTCTCATTTAAAACAGTCAAAAAAAAAAAAAAGGACTTCAAAAGCAGCTTGACTATCCGCTAGTATGACCGGTTGATTGATTAAACTTTAGACTAGATGTACTACGTAATATAAATAATATATATTCGATTGAATTACTTTCTTCGTGGTAACCAAGCTTTGAGCGAAAAAAAATATAATCACGATTTGTTCAAATCTCAAAATCATAAATTGCCGCAAATTCTGAATCCGTTACAAATAATTTTATCGAAACTCTTATAATGCATCGATTTTTTTTTAAATTTGAAATTAGGGATCATTTAGGTAATGCCATGTAGATCCTTGCTGAAATTATTTAAAACACTGTTTTAGGTTTGTTTTCATTAACATCGCACTAGAAGCAACACGAGGACTGTTGGCGACTAATCTCGTAATTTTGAACCTCAGTCAAGTGACGACATCTGAGCTGGAACCCCTCTCCTAACTACCACACCACACCTCGGGAGAAATTTGGGCCTCGTAAGATTTAACGTGCATCACCCTCGGCTACACGGTGGGTCTTCAGTGGATCAAGGCTCGATCCCCCGACTCAATGAAAGCCGCCAGCTGCGAGTCCGATGCCTTAACCACTGGCCTACCGCGGCCACTCAAAACACCTGTTAAGTTACAGAATTTCCTAAGTTAATATTAGTTGATTTTCCCTCCTTTATGCACTCAACCAACCTTATGCTGCCTGATTTAACCAGACGGGAAAATGAAAGCGAAAACAGAGGGAAAAACTGAAATCTAGAGGTTGAAAATATTTCTGCGAATCAAGTTGAATGAATTGAAATATCGTTCCAATTTAATTAATTCCTTAAAAATGTGAGTAAAATTATAACATAGGGCAGAATAAAGGAATACGTTTTCTTTTACTTTCAGTGTACGTTGTCGAAAGAAAATGAGACACCGATTCAAATAGCTTTTTTTAACGGGAAATTTTTTTGAAAAATTTGCTTTAAATAAAGATTCATTCTGACCATTGTCATCAAAATGTTCTTCAACGTGTTACGAAACATGGTATCATTCAAATTATATTAAACTTTCATTTTTTTCATTTCGATTCAAATCTTTAGTAAACATAACACATTGAAAATAAATAATTTTTTTTCATGATTAACACACACACACACACACACACACATATATATATATATATATATATATATATATATATATATACATATACTGAGAGAGAGAGAGAGAGAGAGAGAGAAATCTTTTCCAATAGAATTAGTTTCCATTTTAAGACCAACTTCTAGACTGCTAATCAACGGCGTACTCCGAAATTAATTTTGGGGGGATGCATTTTATATTCGCCGTGAAAGCAGCAGTTTCTTCATAGTTTAGAATTACCACTTGGTAAAAATTAAAAAAAGCTCTACAATTACCTTTCTTCTCCATTTTAAAAATACTCAAGGATTGATGTACATAATTTTTTATCAAGTTACATATAGAGATGCACCCTATTTAGAGATTTGCCTTCTATAGAGGTGCACCTTCTGTAGGGATACACCCTCCTCTTTTCATCTTTAAACATTAATCGAGAGGAAAACTTCGCAATGATTTTTCCATTCTTTTCTCATGAATTGGTTTGGATGGAATTCTTTTTTCTCTTACTGATTAAAATGTTTAAGCACTAGAATAAAAAAAAGTTAAATATTTATAGTTTAATGCATCAATAATAATAAATAAGAATTATCCCGAAACATATATATATATATATATATATATATATATATACTGCTGTTTGTAAAAAATACAACACCATGAAAGAATCATCAGAATCAAATGAAATTTAATGCAGAAACGACTTGTACTGATACAAATAAATGATGAAATTTTCAAAACAAAAGAAACAAATTAAGCGTCCGAAATCAGTATTTGGTGCAGCCACCATGCGCTGCAATAAGTGCTGCTATACGACGTGGCATGGAGTCAAACAGATGTTGAATATCTGCTTGAGGAAGAGAATTCCATATCGCTTGTATGCGCAACCAAAGTTCGTCTTTGGAAACTGCAGGACGCGGATCACGAGCGAGACGCCGACCAACCATATCCCACACGTGCGCAATAGGCGACATATCCGGTGAATAAGCAGGCCAAGGAAGAAGTTGCATGCGTTGTGCTGAACAGAAGTCTCGAACAGTCCGCGCAACATGTGGGCGTGCATTATCCTGCTGAAAGATAGCTCCAGGGATGCCTTGAAGGAAAGGAACGACTTCGGGCTGTAGCACTTCACGGACGTACCTGTTGCTATTGAGATTACCCTCAATTCGTATCAAATTGGATCGTCCATGATACGAAATCGCACCCCAGACCATAACTCCGGGTGTTCGACCACTATGTCGTTCAATAATACACTCAGGAAGGCAGCGTTGACCGGCATAACGTCTAACACGAACACGGCCATCATGGGTCCACAAATTGAAGCGTGATTCATCTGAAAAGACAACTTGGTGCCAATCAGCTCGCCTGTCTCTGTGCTCAAGAGCCCACTGCCGACGCAGCCGTCGATGATTCGCCGTGAGGGGAATCCTGTATAAAGGCACCCTTGCACGCAATCCACGGCGCAGCAGACGACGACGAATTGACGAAGCCGACAATTGTACACCTGTAGCAGTAGACCAACGTGCTGCCAGCTGCCTGGAGGAAGCTGTGCGATCATTCACCGCCATGCGGAGCAGGTGTCGATCATCGCGCTCTGACGTCACCTTCTGTCGTCCAGTGCCTGTTTTTCGAGTTGTTCGGTGCTCATCGGTCCACTGCTTCCAAACTCGCATCACTGTGGAACTGTTCCGCTGCATACGAGCTGCTATTGCGCGATAGGAAAATCCTCCTTCTCGAAGGCCGATTATCCTCCCTCGTTCAAACTCCGTAAGTTGCTTGAATTTCTTATTCTTCCGTCGTGGAGGCATACTCAGGTCTCACTAAACGTTTGCCACTAACAAATAATCATAGACTTTTTTCAACGTCCCGCTACAGCACTTTATTTATACGCTTTCAGCATCAATTCAGAGGGCGCTGCGCGCGCCGCAGCTCAACTCTGAAACTTTATTAATTTGCGCCAATATCCTATAGTGGAAGCTGTTGCAGATTTCATTTGATTCTGGTTCCGCCATGGTTGTTGCATTTTCTTCTAAACCAGTTTATATATATATATATATATATATATATATATATATATGTTTCAATTTCCAGAAAACTCTTGGATGGTGCGTTTGTCCCTTTGCGCCCCCCCCTCCCTTGGGTAATCCCTTTCAACTAATACCTTACTATGGAACATTTACATTCAAATCTCTTACAACTTCTTTCGAATGATTTTATTATTAGTTTTTAAATATTTAATTTTATGCGTAAATCCTGATATTTAATGCCCTATTAAGGCGTACTTACTTACAAATCTTTTTTCTTTCATCAATCAGATATGTTCGAATTAAAATATTCTTGACTGTATAAGTCACTCCCAAAATGTTTATCATCATATTTAAACTGGTGGCGGTCGCGATGGCCAGGATGGAAAAATTACAGACGATGTGCAACGAGCACCAGGATGTAGCAGATATCAAAATCATGTCTAATAATTGTAGAAAATTTCTTTAGAATTTATGCAGAGACTGAAAGTTAAGCTTTTAAATTAAGAGACTGGCCGAAAACAAAGCGATGTATTGACTATAAAATTGGAATAAATATTTTTTTTTTTCGTTTGTAACTAAACTTTTTTTGAATAGATACTATAACCTTGATTTCTGCTAATCTCTCAAAAACAGGTTTCATAATACGAATAATAAAAATAAAAACACTTATAAGGATTTTATGGAAAATTAAAATTTCATCTTATGGATGGCTCTCTTTCTCTCTCGTATTTTAAAATTCATAATATACGAAGACGCAAATGATAAATAATGTGACTGATGTTGAATCAAAAAGAAAGTACGCATGCACTAAACACCAGCAACCGACAGCTGTTTGAAAAGTATGAATCTTTTTTTTCTCTATCAGAGAACGCATAGCCTCTCGTTTCTATAAACAAATCCGTAGCACCTGTAGCCGTCATTTCACTTAAGAATCATTCTTTTTGTCTTCACCGAAAAAAAAGAAAATGATAAGTAAGCGCAGAATGTCGAGTATGGAATTAATGGGCATGTAATGGGCATGTACGCTGTGCTTTACACCGAAGGTACATTGCTGGGAACAATGCTCTAATCATATTGTTTTTGCAAAGTTTCTACGAAGGTTAACGGAGATAATGGTTGTTTCGAGTTGTTCTCATGAACCGAGCGATCCGAGCAAGGATCTGTTATTATGCCGAAAGGCCGCGCAAAAAACAATCCTGATAAGAATACTCGAACGACAACTAACGATTTTGTATCCCAACACATTTTGTACGGATGATACTGCCCAGCAAACCAAATGATCATTTACAACACGTTTTGGGGTATTCGTGAGGATAAATAACACCGCGCGAATAGTTTCTGCTTGGTTTTGCTTCAGCAAATGCGGCCAGATGTATCATTTGTTGTGTTTATTCGCTCTGGATGTAGCAAGTCTTAGAACAGAGATTTTCAATCCGGCAAAAGCTTCTTTAGTTGTTTCCAGTGAATATGGTTAGCATACAAGTAGCTCGAATC
>BMAW01077724.1:0-12142 GCA_019974015.1 Nephila pilipes | reverse complement strand
AATACATATATTCATATAATAAGAAATGGGAAAAAAAAGTTATAATGTTCAAGCGGAAAAGCAGACTCAATTATTTAGAAATTCAATAATTAACTTATTTGATTTAGTGAGTGATTGAGTGAATGTAAGGTTTACTGGCGCAAGAGCCAGATATGGCTATGCTGCGTCAAACAAGATTAAACTGTGGTCTAGACGTGAAGTTGAAAAAAGGTAAAAGGTGGTTGACAAGAAGGAGGGTCGAAAATAGAGAAGGATCGCTAGGGTATCCCGGGAGTGCGTCACCCGTGTTTACCAAAGACAGTAAACCCCATGGGAAAGAAAAAGATCACTAGGGTACCTCAGGTTCGTGAAGCCCATACTTACCTGAAGAAGGCAAGTCCCTGAGATCCCCTGATATAATCCCCAGGGGCAGGGTGCCCGGCTATATTCCCAGACGCTGGGTACCCATTTTAGTCGCCTTTTACGACATGCATGAGCTACAGTGATACTACTCTGTATGTAAGAATATGGTAGAAAAAGAAGAGAACATGATAAATAAGACAAATAAGCAAATAAAAAAAATGTATGTTTCAATTTCTAGGGAAATATCTTACATACTATTCCTAATATGACTGGTTTCCTGAGATGAAGTAATTGTTCAACTAACACATTTTTTTTACCAAACAATCTAAAAATAAAATGTGTTGGAATGAACATTAGAATAATCATGAAATGCATAAACTTACCCTTTCAAAATATTCTATACGTTACTGATTTTAGAATTCAATTGATGTCTGAACAGAATTGGCAAAAGTAAAATGCAACACAACATATAAAAAATAGCTCAAGATGCAAATAAATATATATCAGGTTACCAAAATGTTGCTTAGCAACTTAAAAGTATTCTAAATTAGATACAAGTATAAAACTAAATGAAGAAAATATATTATAATCAGATGAAAGAAAATTAAGAAATCCAAATTTTACAAAATTATAAAGCTATGTTTATGGTATAAAATTTCATAAAAGAAAAAATATGGACAAAAAAAGAAACAGGTTTCTTCACAGTAATATATAGAACTGTCAATACAAAAAATTATATCTTACACAGAACTTTTTGATAGAAACATTATTTAAGTTATAAAATGCGATAAAATTGTTTAAAAAATGAAATTAAAGTCATAAATTAAGAATTTCATTTTAATTTTTCATCTAAATTTCAACAGAACAAAATGGTCAATAACTACCTTATTTGAAGGGAAAGGTAGTTAAATTAATTTGAAGGCTCTTTCATCTGCCCCTTTTCAGTACACTTTCCTAGGATGAAATGGAGGAATTTCAAGTACTTTTAGCTAGGTACTAGACAAAAATCCCCAGAAATCAAAATTGCCAAACAGGCAAATTTGGTCACTTGTACAATTGAATTCAAATGTCTCATTCATTTACAGGATCAAATATTATTTTTGCACCAACATTTATGCTTGGCGATAACTGTAGGAACTTTTAAGCTTGTTGTATTTTGTTTGGTATCCACCTCACGAAAAAGTTCCGAATTTTGTTTGTGAATGAGATCACTTTCAAATCTTACATGATCATAGCGCTTGGTTTTAAAGTATAAAATATTTACTTATAATAGATATGAGACAATTCACATTTATAGGGAGAATATCATTAAAATTTATAACATTATTAGGCCCAAATAAATTTATATATCATATAACAGCTTCCATAATCCTAAATAACAGATTTCAATACTTCATTAATCCAATTTTTGTGCAATTTCTTGTTACATAGTCAGCAAAGATAAAAAGGTACAGCTTTAAGTTTGCTGTAAACAGACCTAAAGATCAAGTTTAAGTACTTGGAATCCTTCTAAAGACAAAAATCAGATTCAATAATTACAGGAAAGTCTAGGTTTTTATTTTAAAAAAAAAACATCATTACACAGTAACACAAAGAATTACTGACAGAATAAAAAAAAAAAAAAGAACAGCAAAATTTAAGATAAATACGTGTTTAAAATTACTATAAAGAAGTTTGAGCAAATGAAATTGATAGTGTCTTTCCTGCTGTCAAAACAATTTCAAAGAAAAGGACCAGCAACAGTTACTAAGAATTCCAATGAAAAATCATTACCAAAATCAATTTTAAAAAATTTATTTCTATTTGAAAAAAAAATTACATTTTAATTATTATAAACAATTTCATACTAAAAGTGTTTTGGAAATTGGGATAAGTTTACATACACGAATGGTTTCTTGTTTTGTTATTAAAACGTTAAAGTATATTATTTCATAGAGAGCAAAAAAAATAAAAATATAAAGTTTTGTCTTCAATTACAACTCCATACTTGAATTTCGCCTCCTGGTTATTAAAGTGAAAAATACGTTTATAATTAATTAGCTTTAATTCAAAACAAAGTATAATTAATAAAGTTTGATAAATGAAAAAATTCAATCATAAATGTATTGAAATATAAACTACGTAATGAAACTATTACTACTGTTTTTTAGAATCGGTTTTTCCCTCATTTATATGTTCTAAATAAAGCATATTTCTAACGTGTAACAAAAATTTTTAGTTAAAACTAATTTAAAAAAGTTCTCAAATCTTATTCCTTAATTTTTTTCAACATTTACAAGCAAATTCAATAAAAATTAATTAGCAAAAATATTGCTTAGTGCAACGTCTTATTTTTTTTAACTATCGAATTTCCTTAATTATGATTTCGTATCGGTAGAATGAGGGATGAAAATACTAGAATAAGTTCCAAGAATTCATAACGTATAAATTTTCCTTACACAAAGCTAGAAGAAACAGAGACGCTGCGTAAAATCTAAGAACTTCCATCACTTTTAAGTACAAGAATACAACGCAAAAAATAACAAAGAGATTTCAAAATTTCTTATCACAGATGTCAAACAAAACACAGTAAACAAACCAACATGTGACTAGTAGTAATGAAACTCTGTGGTTAAAGTTAAAATTATTATTGTTTTTTCCACTTTTCATCTATATAGCTAATCATATAGCCCCAAAATGACAAAATAATACGAATTAAAATAAGTTACAAATAATTTTTAAATTTCTAACAAAAAAAGAAATTATCTATCACTTTTGCATAACGGAGAAGCTAAAGACTGTTTGAAATACACGAATGGTCAAAAAAAAAAAAATAATAATAATGAAAGCTTCTGCGTTTTTATTTCGAGAATGTGATGTTTAATCCTATGCAAATTCTACAATACTTATAAAGTTTAGATTATTATATTGATTCCAATGCATCCGAATGATTAAAAAAAAGAATGAAAGCATCCGCGTAATTATATACCAATTCATACCGATTTGATTTCGTTCCCTTACCAACTCACCAAATTTACTAACTTCATACTAATTTGATGAAAATGCTGTCTTTTAATTTTAGTAATGTTGCATGCTCAGTTAAAATGAGAAAATGTTTTGCACAAACAGTTTCATGATCGGAAAACATCACTTTCAGAATTAAATATAAAGGATAAAGATAATAATCCTTTAAAAGATGCAGAAAAAGTAATCCCACGTTTTTTTCTTCAATTTTTAAATTCAAACAAATTTGTATTAGAAATTTTGTTCTCATCACTGATAACAATTACTGACAAAATGTTATGATATTTTTTTTTTTAAACGTTTTTCTGAATTTCACTTGGTGTGTGTGTGTGTTATCAAATTTTCGATCGTTAATTTAACCAACTTCCCATCAAGCTAGAACTCTGAAACCTTCGGAATCGTTCTCACTCGCCTAACAATGCGATATTTAGACATTTGCGACAAGTTTTAGCTAGTATTTTCTTCAATAATGCAGTTTATCCCAACCACTTGGCGCGATTTCAAAAATTGGCACCAAATTTAGCGATTTTTTTTGTTTGGCTGAACGTTAAGTCCGTAAAACAGACCAGGGTAGCCACATTTGGCAAAATACTGCCAAATAATTCTTGTCGGCAAGAGTGATTGGGTTAAACTGCATTCCAACCATTTAATTTACCGGATGAATTAATTAATTTTAGTTACTTTTAACGTTTTTATGTATTTCACTTGGCGTGTGTCTGTCTGTGTGCGTATCAGTGAGTCATCAAATTTTCTATCGTTAAATTAACCAACTTCCCATCAAGCTAGAGCTCTGAAATTTCGGGAACCGTTCTTACTTGCCTAACAATGCAATATTTAGATATTTGCGACCAGTTTTAACTAATATTTCAATAATTTTTCTTAATAAACTTTGCCACCATATAAAAACGTTGTTTTTAAAAATGTTGGTTTTTATCTCGAATTATTAAATTTTATAATCATTTTACTAAGCGAAAAGAAAGTTTGGTTATCATTTGTACTCTTGAAAAAAAAACACCTTATGAACTTTCTCAATATTCAGTTTAACGGAACAATACAAATATCACTCTTAATATCACAAAAGGTGTTTATTAAGATGTTAAGTGCTTAATTAATGTAGTTAATTAGCTTCTAAAAAGAATTTTCTGGCTATGACCCCCCCCCCCCCAAATAATGATTTTCCATTTTGAAATCAGAAAATCTTTATATTCATTAGGAAATCAGAAAAACTGAAATTTTATGAGGTTCTGCTTAAAAGTGTGTAAAGTTTAAGAAATCTATAAGAACTGAGTCTCTTAATGTGAAAGGATTGTCTCAAGAATTACATATCAAATTTTCAATTCAATATTTTTCAAATATTCTTACTCATGACCCCGAGGCTTTCTCATTTTTTTTCCCAAGATGCTTACTCATTTTTCTTTCTCATGAGATTTACTGTCTTTGGTAAATACTGGTGACGCACGCCCTCGGGTACGCTAGCGATCCTACTCTATTTTCGACCCTCCTTCTCGTCAACAAATTTTATCTTTTTTCCATTTTTTCACGTCAGATCACATTTAAACCTTATTTGAAGCAGCATAGCCACATCTGGCTCTTGAGCCAATAACCCTGATATTCACTCACTCACTCAAAGATGCTTGCACCAGTAAATAGCAGTATATTTTTCAATTCTAAAAATATTATTAAATTCCTCCCCTCCCCAAATAATATTACAAAAACTTGAATCATTATTGTAATACTTGTACAAAAAAGTGAACTGCAATACTTAAAATATTTTTTTTTTTGATATTGTTCTTAGATCTTTCGATTCTTTTCGATTCTTAAGGATTTTTATGATAAAAATCCTAAAATCTAATATTTCATGCAATTACCCTCAATAGTTCAGAAAATATTGAAAATTAAAAGTGCGATTCGAAATCGAGGAGCGTTAAGGGGCCTCATATTAGTCAACAATTATCAACTATTGATCTCTCGCGCTGTTTTTGAAACCGGCGATAAACATTTTGAGAATCTGTTTGATTTTTGTGAACAAAGAATAGAAATTCGAGAAACACTTTATATTGTATTACACAGAAAATAAAATTATTAAAATAAAAATCCATTAGAAAAAAACTTCATTAAAGGATCATAACTGAATAAAATTCTTACATATTTTTTTCAGATTAATACTCGCAATTTGCTCTAAGGGATATAGTAATGCTTCCTAACTGTTTTTCTCTAACATTTCTGGAAATAACCATTCGATTCGAATGAAATATGGAATAGCATTCTTTCTAAATTATGCTAAAAGATCAAATTTCTCAATGTGGAAATAGTTTTAAGAGTAACCATGAAATTTAAATATGTAATTTAGTTAATTAATATACATTTAAATCTCCCTTTGAATTATTAACAGTGATATTAATTTCATCGAGCTACAAAGGGAACTACGAAAGTTACTAATGATTGATTATTAACTACGTCATAACTTAGAAAGCTATTAAGGAGACAGGTTTTAAGTACGTTCTGTTCACAAAAACTGGAATTAGGTTTGCGTTTCAAAATAACAGAAAGGGGTATATCACAAATAAATACCTGAAATGTCATCTGCTTGAATGCTTGAATTAGAAGTCTTTCACGCTTAATTTAAAATTATTTAAGAGACCAATAAATGTTGTATTTTAGTGTTAATTTTAATTTGCTTATAGGCCCAATTATGCTTATTTACCTAGGAATTGTCTGCTGCAGCGAATTATCAGTTTTGCCGTCAAAAATTGGACGTTAGATTTTGACTGCTCGTCAACATTTTTGTATTCCTATAAATGCGCAGATCGTCTGCGTATTTCGAATTACAGGGTTATTCAAAAAGGAACCATATGATTTCAAAATACTATATTTTCAGAAATAAATGTCATGGAATTAAATCATACATTAATGCAAAGGGAAAATTATAGATTTTTTTTTTGCAAGTGTTTAATATAACGTCAAAATGGTATATAAACTCTTACCAAACACATTGTAAAGAATCTGTATAGCCTCCAGCATGTAGAGAAAGATTCAATCCATGTATGTGATCACTAGGTATCATTGCTTGCTAGGATTGCAGGATGTGAAGCATGATTTTTGCCTTGGCACTCACTAAACAGTTCTCTGAGGAATGCCTAGTTCTCGACTGGCGCCTTTCGTTCATTCGTGGGTTCGAGCCTTGGCAAGTGAAGACTCGCCGTGTAGTCAGGGGCTGATGTACGTTAAATCGGTCGGGACGCAAAGTCCTCCCATTGGCGTGGTGTGGATGTTAGGAGATAAGGTACTAGCTCAGGTATCATCCTCGTCACTTGACCGAGGTTCAAAATTACGAGGTCCGTCGCTAATAGCCCTCGTGTTGTCTCTAGTCTGACTTTAATAAATACTAAACTGGAACTAATCTCGACTGGCGCCAGCAGTCAATTTCGTTAGGCTTTGTAGAAAAGTATCTATCACTCTTTCAACATTTTCCGCAAATATGCGTGTTCGCCCTCTACTTTTCCCTTCACAAAGATATCCACATTTCTCAAATTGACAACACCATCTCTTAATTCTCTGATCCAGAAACGGATTAATTTGCTACTTTTTACAAAATTCACGCTGAACGGTTATTACTGATCCACATTGCGGAAACGACAGTTTACAAAACGTTTTTTTGCTCCATGGAAGTCATTATCATTTCTGCTGTTGAGAAACTTCTAAAATAGCTTTCGTATAACAGCCTCACAAAGAGCACATGAATGTCATCTATTTTGTTCACAATATTAAAGGAAAATGCAGTGAATGTGATAACTTAATTCTTCACATAACGACTTAATTCACATAATAACACAATGTGGTTTATAAAAAATAAGAATCCAGTCCAGTTAAAAATGTATTGATATTTAATCTAACATCGATTCTTCAACATTTCAAACAACATTCCAGTGACTAACATATGTAACATTGAAAATTTAAAAAATGTAATTTTAACACTGTTTAAAACCTGCGGTGATGTTTCTCTGCAATGTTATTCTTACAAAAAAATAGGAGATATTTTAGGAGGTTTCGTCGAATAAGAAGGAAAGCTTCATATTTGACATAAGTAGTAAGAAGCAGTCTACGCAGGGCGGAAGTTACGTCTTACTCCCCCGCCCTTGTCAGCCAAACAGCTCAAGTTTAAAATAAATGATAAAGTGCGTATCAGTAAATGGAAAGGAAGATTTGAGAAAGGTTACGAAAATAATTGGTCTATGGAAATATTTACTATCTACAAAGTTATACCCAGAAATTCTACCGTTTATATGCTGAAAGACCTCAAAGGTGAACTTCCGAGGTTATCGAGGGCACTTTTTACGAAAAGGAAATACAAAAGGTTACAGATTCTGGTTATTACCCAGTGGAAAAAGTTTTAAAGAAAAGAAAAAGAAAGGGAAAATTAGAATATTTTGTGAAATTCCTAGGATATTCGGAAAAATTAAACAAGTGGGTCAGTGATGTGAAAATGCTATAAATACACTTCGAGAAACAGATATTATTATTCATTAGCAAAACATGTCTTTCTATGTGATACTACCGTCTGACAGTTCTCTGTATTATTTTTTCAAATAATAAAATTTCAAGTTTCGTTCCGCGACTACCGACGCCCATTCTTTTAGAAGGCAAGTGGGAAGTCGGATTGGCTGAAATAATAAATCCCCGTACTTGGTATAACATAAATGAAAATAATAATATATTTGGGTTTGATTTAGGAGACGGGAAGATAGTAACAAGAAAGTTTCCACCCTGTTATTTCAAATTGGTTCCTGAAATTTTAAAATCTATGATACTTCCTTCACACGAAGGCAAAATTTCCTTTAAATTCAATGCTAATAACAGACGAATGAAAATAAAAACTCAAAACAATGCGAAAGTGTTTCTGGAAGAAGGTTTGTGCGACGTTTTAGGATTTCGTTCTCAGATCGTGAGCGGGACTGAAGAAAGTTCTTTCGTAGCCGACCCATAGGCAGCATTTCCATTTTTTTACGTTTACAGTGATATTGTACAACCTGTGGTAGTAGAAGATCCTCTTTTAAGAATCATCCGAATATCTGGAACAGACGGTAATGTTGTGAGTGCTCATTACGATAGACTTCACTACGTTCCCGTTATAAGTCAATCTTTTCACACTATTAAAATCGAAATTCGTCTTAACTCAGGTGCTCTAGTGCCTTTCGAAAGAGGTAAAGTGATTGTTGTTCAGCATTTCCGCATACGGCAAGTACTATAAATACGCAGAACATCAAAAAATAGAAATGATTCACAGTATATTAAGGAAATGAGTTACACCATGAACGGTCCTTACGTGAGTTGTACAAAAAAGTTTGAAGACCATTACACGAATCATACAGGGCCTGGAGTTCCATGTTACGAAGGTGCGTCATTTAACCTTTTGAAGACGGCAGACCGATCTATAGGCCAAAAGGAACATACCCTTAAAAGCCGGCGCTGACCGATGTAGCGGCCAAGCCGTGCTTTCCCCTGAAAACAGCTTTTGAATCAGCATGAGGCCTATTATAGCCCCGGAACATCATCTGCTTGACCGGTTTCTTTTGTATTCAGAAGGGAGGGGGGTAGAGTTTCCTCTTTCACCCTTACCTAAAAATCCCTCTTTTTTCCTTCATACTCAAATTCTCACTAGCGGTGAGTGCATAGTTATTTTTGTAAGTGATTTTGTCATCTCGATTACTTAATCATTTCATTTTAAATTAATTAAATTTTTTTTAAAAAAAAATGCCTAAACGTAAAAGAGAACTTACCACGGAAGAGATTCAGAACATTTTAGCTGATTTAGAAGACGAAATTTTTGATGATTCTGATTCTGATTGTGAGTTAGAAAATGAGGAAGATGATTTAGATCAATCTTTAAATTTGAGTTCAGAGGTTAAAGATGAGGTTGTCTCCGAAGAACAAAATAAAATAATTCGGAACAACCCACAAATATTCCATAAAGCGACAATTTTACCTTTTACAGGAAATAATGTGATAAAAGGAGCCGCTGTAATGAAATTATTGGATTATTATGTTGAACTTAAACAATATTTAAATATTTGGAAATAAATTTTTAATTTCTAGTTCCACTTTACTTTATTATTCAAATAATAATATATATAAATATTACTAAGAAATATATGTTACATAAAAAAAAAATTTCCAAAGTTTATTCAAAAAAGTGTTATAACTTTAAGTGGTGATTTTTTTTTTTTTACGAATTTTATTTTATTTTTTTCATACTAAAGAATATGATTACATATTTTCATAATGAATGTTTTTTTACTAATACACGTATTGCTATGCATTTTGCAGATTTAAAAATACCTTAGTTCTACATTTTTATTAACTTTTATACCTGTAAAACTACTTAAGATATATTTATGGAGAATTTGAAGCAATTTTTGCATTCTGTTTTTGATGAAAATTTGTGCATAATTACACAATGTATTGCTGTACAGAAGCGTATTTTTATTGTTATCTTAAGTTATGCTTATTGAAAAACAGTTTTTAAGAATTTTATATCGAAACATCAAAAACCTTTTTAAATCGTGTATAAACAACAAAAAAAGAAAGAAAATATTTGCAACAAAAAAAAATTACAAAAATATTTGTTATAGATTTTTAAAACTGTACATTGTAGTCTTTCGAATTTATAAAAGCAAGAAACTAATTCCGACATTTTTTTATTATGACAATTGATGTATAAAAGTTGAGTCTTCGAAACAAAAACTATTAATTCCGATATTTTTTCTTTCAAATTTGTAGCAGACGAATATTACAAATTCTTTAGCATAAGAAAAATTCCCCGATTTATACAAAAATCTTAGAAGCAAGAATAAAATTTTTGCTTTTGTTATATATTATACTTTAAAAGTTCTACAGTGTTGGATTTCCTGATTTTTCGAAACTTAAAAGAAGTTTTTTTTAAAAAAAAGAATAAAATAAGTTTCTTTTATAATAATAATTACGAAAAAATTTGCAAAATGCTCTAAAATATACTTGAAAAATAAATATAATCAGATCTAACAGATAGTTACATTGAAATAGAAAAAATGTGTTCGTTTTCTTTTTTTTTTCTCGCCTATTTATTCATGAGTCACACTTTTTATGTACGATAGTACAAAAAAAGGAATGTTCGGGTGCGCTCTAAGACTATTGAACGTTTGAAACTCTGAATAGGGAAGCAAATGGCTCCTGTAAATGAGCATGAAAAACAAGTTGTAAAAGCTTTCATATCGACAAAGAATGCTTCTCCCTCTTGATTATTGTTGATTCTTTCAGGTTTTGGTCATTATTGATTATCATATGCCTTTTTGGTGTAATAAAACCTAGAAATGCACATCTGCCTTCTTGTAAATCTTCAAGGTTGCTTTCATGTAGCCGGAAAACTATTCTTCCGTGGTTCTTCCTCTTATTGCCGTAATAAAGCTTTAGAAAGTGATTTCTTTTTCTGTTACATTGTCGGACATAGGATAAATAGAAACTATGCCGACCAACTTAAAGAAGGCCTTCTACTTTGCGAACGTTATCGGGAAACTGAAAATAACCGTTCAGAGAACTGATATTGTGTTAGATTTTGAGAGATAATGTAAAAAGGACCCAGTCACTTAGGGGACTGTCCAGACGAAGTGGGGGGGAGGGGAAAAACGATATTTGAAGCTAAAGTTTTCTTTCATTTTGAAGAAAGTAAAGAAAAATTGTTGTCAGTTTTTTCTAAGCCGATTGAGGAGTCTGTGCTTTGAGAAGGAAAGATTTTTGTAATTATTTTGAATGTTGATCGAAAGAGTTGGCTTCGTAGGAATGTATTGGCTTTGGCTCTGTCATATGCACAAAATCACACACAAAAATCAGTTTATTATCGCACAAAAATCAGAGCAGTAATCTTAGAATTAAGCAATATTATGCAATTCTTTTGAAATTTTAAATAAAAAGTAAGGATTATCCAAGGATTATAAGGTTAAGAATATAACTTTTTGTACGAAAAGTGAAAAAAAAAGGTAAGAAACTCCAGTATGTTGTCATTACTTGCAAAAGATACAATTAAATACAAATAAGAATCACATATTCCTTTTATATAAACAAGATTACCGAGATACGTGAAGCTCCTCGGCAACTTAAAAATGTTTGCAGTCATAATATTTTGTCTTCGATATCAGCTTATTGTTTGCGTTTTACTAGAAGTATTCTAAAAATTCAAAGCATTTCCACTTTTTTACTAATGAAAACATTTATTACTATTGGAAAAAATATAATTTTAAATTTCTTATGTGTATTTAAAGAATTTATTTTTAGGAACACGTAGGTAAACTGATAAATTATTAATATTTCATTTACAAGTAACATAAGGGACAAATTAATAAGACGGACCTCGTAATTTAAATGACAAACAAGTAACGAGAACGATAGCCGAGCTAGAGCGTCCACTTCTAATTTCCACACCACGGCAACGTAAGGATTTTGATTTAATGCGTATCAGCTCTGCTACACGTTGGAACACCTAATCGTCACCTTTTTTCGATAAAAATTTGTGGACTCTACAATGTGGCACTATTTAACAAAGGTCAACATTTATAGCCTTAAGATACTCACATTTTAGAGCATAATGCTAAACACCTTTTTTTAAGGGTTTTGCTTTTTATTCATCTCATTTATTTGCCATAGTGAATATTTTATCATAATTTTCAGCATATATAGGAAGAATTAGATCAAAGAAAAATAAAGTTTTCATTTTTGAAAAATGCTTGTTAATAAAATTTAGACTTAATCTTAGGATTCATTCAATATT
>BMAW01077723.1:0-10768 GCA_019974015.1 Nephila pilipes | reverse complement strand
GCCCAACGTCACAAACTTATTAGATGGAGTTAAAATTATCTTAGACCTAAATCATCGTTGCTGATGTTAAATACTCTTAAAGCTGTAGTAGAGTTCACCGATAAACCCCTTTGGATTTATTGATTGGTTTTATTAATCTCGGACTAGAAGCAACAAGAGAGCTATTGGTGACGGACCTCGTAATTGTGAGCCTCGGTCAAGTGACAAGAATGACACCTGAGATAGCACCTCTTTCACCTAACTCCTACTCCTAACTTCCATCCGAGCCTTGACAGATTTAATGTACATCGTCCCCGGCTACACTGCGGGTCTTTAGTGGTATCAGGGGTTAAGGTCAGGACTCGACGAAAACTGCCAGCCGCAAGACTGCGACTATGACTACTAACCCATCGCGACCACATGATTTTTGGGAAAATGGAGCAATTAAAATAATCAATTTCTTTTCAACTGCTTCAGGAAACGCCCCAAATTACTACAGGTACACTTTAAATATTTCTTTGAAAAATTTAGAATAAGAACAAGGGTTCGCTAGAAAAAATAGAATTGAGTCCGGACTAAAATCGTTCTTGTAAAATAAAGCTACAAAGAAAATGAAGAACGAATGTCACAACCTTACATAAATGGCCGAGGTAACCGAGTGATCAAGGTTGCGGACACGCGGTCGGTCGTGGGCTCGAGCTTTGACGGCACTAAAGACCCACCGTGTATCCGAGTCTGATGCTCAGAGTTTGAAGAGGGGGAGTCAGCCTCGTCACTTGACCGAAAATCAAAATTACGAGGTTCATTACCATCAACCCTCGTTTGCTTCTAGCCTACATAAAAATATTTAAGAGTATCAAGAGATGCGAGGAATAATAAAATAACGAACAGAAGAATATTTGTGACATTTGTGATATATTTGTGACATGCATCTTTTAAAAATATTGGTATAATTTTGCTATTTTTATGTGCCTATTAATGATACGTTAATCATTCTAAATAAGTATATAAGTAACTTTATAGTCAATTTCTTTCTTCTTAGGTGATTGTGAGATAATTTTTTTAAGATCTCGAGGTATATATTTGCATTTAAGTATAGTTTTAAAAAATATTGTACTATTTTATTCCAATTTTCTTATTCTTCTATAAAGGATACGTGTATTATAGTGATCTATAGATATTTCTGTTTACAAGTACTAATTAAATTTTAAAAATAATGTTACATATCAAAAGAAAATAAAAAAAAAAATTAACTTTTCCAACGTTACCATTTTCTTAATAATTTCAAATAAATTTTAAAGTGAAATTATTAAAAAGTTTTTCCAACTTTGTTATGTGTATTTTCTTATATTATAGGGATAAAATATTTTATACATTTACAGAAAAAAATTTCTTAAAAAATCATGTACCTAACTATAAATATTTTATACGAAATCTCACAATTCATATCCATAATCAACTGAGAAGAAAATTAAAACTTTTTGACAAATATATACTTTTATAAGTCTGTAGAATGAATAAAATATATTCACTAGGCACACAAAAAATCTAAGCTTAATAATAATTATAAAATATATATTTCATAAAATTACTAATCTTAAATTATCTATTTTACTATTCCTTGCACATTTTACTTCTTTAAAAACCATAAAAAAGGTACCCAATAGTAATATTTTACACAAATTCACTTTTCTTAACAAGAACATGTTTATAAGCAAAAATTAGTCTCGTGTTATGTAAATTATTCAATCAAATAATTTTTGTACTTATATCTGAAAAAGGCAATGAACTTAAATGAACATCCAGTACATGCAGCGATTTATAAATTACTTCGACTTGCATCAATACCTTTTGATTAACCAACAAATCAATTATCAATACTCCGAATTCTTTTATTTTATTTAATACCATTAGAGTGTATTGGAAAATTTATGTCGAAAAGTTCCAATACTTTTTTCTTTGCGGAAAAGTGTCTTTCTAAAAATACTTCCCAAGAAAAAATAAAGTCGATGAAAGTAAGGTTAAAAATAAAATTAAAAAAAAAAATAAATTCGATCCAATTTTTTCCCCTCAATACCTAGACCTATTTTCTACTTATAAGTACAACCAAGTTCGAAATTGATAAAAATAGCCAGAAAGAAAAATAGTCTCAAGATGGTCATTAGTTACAGCAGCTCTTAGGGTCTTGTATCATTATTTTTATACCGAAAGCTCATTTGTAGTAAGAAATAGGAACTAACTTATGGAAGATTTTTTTAGTTGAATTTCTTTTGTGTTTCAACTAATGCAAGTTTTCGAAACTTAGAGACGCAAAACGAATGCTGAAGTGATCGTTTTTAAAGAAAAAAATTTCAAAATTATTCACCTGAAAAGTATGCATATAAAAACAGATTATAATTACTTTCTTTGGAATAGAATTAAAAAGGAAAACATTTAGAATACCTTAAAAAAGATGTTGTAACAATGTATTCTTTCCTTACTTTTGAGTCTAGGATAGCCAGAAGATTTATAAATATTGTAAACTTTTCTCATCTAAGCTTCCGATTACTAACTAACCGTTTGGTTTGAAAAAGATTCCAAGTAACTTTATTTCGTTATACTATGGTACCTTGTTTAACGACGGTCTTGTTAATGATGAATTGGTTAACGATGAATTCCTGTAAACAAACAATTTTTTGGGGTTTCGATGAAATCTTTAGTTTACGACACCTCATCGATTTGATCATTCAAAGGCATTTTGTGACTATTTAATGATTTAATTATGATCCTTGTTTTAGTAAGTTAATTAAGTTTGAACTATTGTTCGGCATAGAAGTTATAAAGAACTAAGCAATTACGACATTATTATAACTATTGGAAAATTACGCAATGGATAATGACGGTTTTGGTTAAAAACAATAATCTTAGAGTGGATTAACGACGTTAACCAAGAAACAATTGTATTTATTTTTACAAATTAATTTTGATTTTCGTTCCACAAGGGATCAGTAACGATCTATTAACAAGAGATTATAATTTCGATTCTTCAGCTCGAGATATGGACAATACCCCTGAACTATTATTTTGCTCGTACATATTACAAATGGACTCTTTAAAAGTAATTAGTTACTGTGATATTTTTTTTTATTTCGCTGATTAATTTTGAGATTGACCTTGAGGGTAAAAAATTGTGAACTACATTCTTCTTTACATATATATTACCTTTGAATGTGAGCCGAATTGTAGCGTTTCGATTATTTTCTTGGTGTCTTATGTTTGCTTTACCTACTGAATTTCTTTAATGATTTCAGAAAATGCACCTAAAATAGTGATTATTTCCATGCGCGTCATGGCTTACAACATTTGAATCCAGTCACGATCCCTTCAAAGACCATCATGTGGAATAATAGAGACTACTATATGTTAACCTTTAAACATCGGCGGTACATATGTCGTACCAAAAATTTTTTTGTCTCTCGCTTCGGCTCTGGTACAACGTCTGTACCAAGCTATCTATAGACAGTTCTTTCCCCCTTTTTTCCAGCAGATCCTTTTACAACTTTCCCTTGCCCTTTTTACGACTTTGCTTCTATTGTCCGTAATTGGGTGGGGATATTTTTCGCCAACGTTATCAGTTGTGTGCGAATTCCTTATCATTGGCGACCTTTAGAAACAACCAAATTCGAAAAAAATACTCAATTAGATGACTTTATGCAATTTATGATAGATAGAATTTTCTTTTCTCTTGTTTTTTTCTTCGAATTTTTAAAATGAATCTGAAATTGCTCTCAGAAATAGAAATTGAGAATTTGAGGAAAGATATAGATGAAGAAAATTTTGTTGATAAACACCCAAAAAAATCTTATGGTGACTTTGCTGAATGAGAAAAAGAAAAATTAACCACTTTGATGCAAAAAATTGTGGCAGATTACCACAAACACGTGGAATATAAGATTTAGGAGACCGCAGGGCATCCACCTATACTTTTAGTAAGCAAACTAGGAAATTGACAAAAAAATTATTCTTTAGCCTCATCGATATTGTTGTGTTTCTGATATTCAAGTCGTGCCAAACTAAGTTAAAAACTCAGTTTAAAAGATTTTAGAATGAATTTAATAACATCTCTGATATGAAAATTAAATCGAAATAGCAGAGCCTTCAGTAATAAAAAAATGAAGACAAATGATAATAAATTTTCTCTTAGGCCAATTGACGAAAAGAACAGAAGAAATTTCACATACTGTGCGGAAAAGAATATACAAAAAAAAAAAAAGAACTATTATCTGTAAGGCATGCAATGTGGCTCTTTGTATTTACCAAACTGTTTCGAAGAATAACATACAATTTAATTAAAAATCTCTTATCAAATAAACCAATGAAAAACAAAAGACTAGAATAAAAAAGATTAAAACTGATGCATTTTTAATAAAAAGAAAATAAACAAAATAAACAAAAAAGGCTCTTTTAAAAGCCAAAAATTTTAAAAACTAGAATTCACTTTACATTTTTAAAGCAGACATTTCAAAAGCATTGTTACAAGTCACTTTTAAATTTAAGATATAAGTTTCATTTAAAAACAAAAACAAAAATAATACTTTTTTTTTCTTTAAGATTAAAGATTCATAGAAATATTTGATATAAAAAAGTGTTTCATAATATTTTCAATATAATGCATGAATTAACTGAAGTATTTGCCTTAATTTGAAGTACTTAAGATTTACTCAGTAGCTTTGAAACGTGTTCAATTAAGTTAAAAGTTATTTTTTAAATCTCACTTTTGATAATATTTAATCACAAAAGGGCCACGGTAGCTGACGAGTGAGGCCGCAAATTCGTAGCCGGGATTGAGTTGTGAGTTCGAATCTTGTTCAATCGAAACCGGCTGTTAAGCCTATCTAGTTTCTAATACCTGATGTTGGTGTGGTGTGGAAGTTTGGTGAGTGGATGCTGCCCTCATTGCTTGACCATCGTTAAAATTTATGAAGTCCGTTACCAGTAACCTTCCTATTGTTTCAAAATGAGATGTTATTAAAATGTCAAATCAAAATATTTGGAGTATATTGAATAATTGTGCATTAAAAGGATGTTAATTTAAAAAATAAAATGTTTAATAATAATGTTCAAAATATTGTTCTTAACTTTTTCCTTCTTTTTTATATTCCGTCGAATAATTTTGAAAACATGAGGCATTACTTTAATTACATGGGTTCAATATTGCAATTAAGTAGGTAAGTTGCAATATGACCACAGATAAAGTCTGCACACTAAGCGATGTGATTACACACCTATATGTATATATTGTATATATATAAGCAAGAACCGAATAAATTATTCTAGAAAATATCTTAGTAGTATGGTATAGCTGTCGCTTTCTTTGTTATTTGTTTTGTTTGAAAATGTTAATTTACGCAATACACTACTATAAGTTATGATAAATATGCATTTGAAAGTTTGTAAGTCACTCAATTAATAATGGGAATCAGGAATTCAGAAAAAATCATTATGATATGATACGGCGCCAAATATTAGGATCTTTCTTTCTCGTCAATGATTACTGACTAAAAATCAGTAACCCTTACTATCTCCCCTTTGTAACTAGAAAACTAACCTTACCACATGTCGTGAACTCGAACTTAACAGAGGGGGAAAGAAAAATTTTCCTCAATCTTAAAAGCGCCGACTGGAAAGGATATTTTGACTTAGAATCGGCCGAGTTCTAAAGGTTAAATCAATATTTGCTTCAAACTTTTTAGGCTACGTGATGTGAAAGTTAAGAAAGTGAAGCATCAATTCAATGTGTCATCATCGTCAATTTTGAAATATGAAGGCCCATTAATAAAAGTTATTTTACAGGTCTGAGACAATATTGATAAAAACCGTCCAATGTTTAAGAAATGTGTGTGACTTATTGTCTATGTAAAATATAATGAATCAGTGACAAATAACAAATTTGTAGTACACAGTTCGAATGGGGATTTCTCATATATCAGAATTATATAAAATATACATAAGCATTTTGAATGCGTTTCTTCAGAAGAGTTATATTACAGGAGTCAAAATTTGAATATATATATATATATATAGGTAATGTTGTTCACCATCAGGATGACATTCTTAAAAGAGGGTTGGGGGAACTCAGGCTAACATACATCAGATCAAAATACATTGCTTAGACATAAATACCATCTACACGAGATAAGGTCAAAAAAGCAAAGAAGACAAAAACAGAACAAACGCTAGTATAACAGAAAGCATTTTAATAACAAGTTTGACTTTCATAAAAAAAAAACACTCAATCTACAGAACATGTTCGAAGTTTTGACCATTAGGGCCCCCTCAAAATTCTGTATCGGTGTATCCCTAACATTCTAGCAGAAGATTCCTGTTTTGTCTTAGATATTTATTGCAGCTACAAGTGAGTGAGCGCCTAGGTCTTCAACTGATTCAAAGGATGACTTGCACACTAAGAAATGACTTCATATGTTCAGGAATAATAGGTCCAGTTATCTAGCTGGCCAATGAACCGTACCACCGTGACCACTCTAGTGAGGTCTAAATGTTCCGTGTTGCTGGACTTCTTTGTTGTTATAAGAAAAGACTTTCAGCTGGAAGATCAAATATTCCATTGCGCAGAGACGAAAGAGAAGTAAGTAAGTTATACAAGAGCACTGCTTCACAACCGTTACAATCCACACTAATAACTTCATATGACCTCATGGGGTACTTCTCATTCAATTTTGACAATTCATCGATCCTTATTCTTCATTAATGGAGTTTCAAATGATTATTTCCAGCGGAATCATTGTGCAGTCGAGATACAAGCTAATGTCTTCTACCGCAGAACGAAATCATTACCGATTCTGCAACGCTTTGTGATTTTGAATCGTCTTTGTGACCCTTATCTATCTTGCAAGTTCGTCCCGTTGGTAGGGAATCCCCCTGTATATGCAACACATTCAACTTTTCGTAATTCTTAAAATGTTTAATAATTAATATTTGCAAATACTTTATCACTTCTTAGGATGCATCAATTTATGTGTCAAGTACTTATGTCAGTTTGGGTGAAAGTTGAGGTCATTTGACATTTGTAACAGCACGATTTGTTTTAAAATTTTAGCATTGTTGCATAGGTATCGAGATATTCTTTCTCAGAATTAAAATGCCAGTTGGAGTTCAATGAATGAAACGTGAAGTTAAATGTGTTTCAAAGTTTCAAATATAGTGTAAAGAACAATTTTTAAACAAATGCTAGATCCGGTACTTCTTAATATTGTTTATTTCTCATCTATTACTGTAACCCGAAGACGAGAAATTTTATTTTGATATTTTAATATTAAATTTGATATGGTATAATAGATAAATTGAAATTGAACTAACATGCTTAGCCTAACTTGGTAAGTGATTAAATTTTATCAATAAATATTTATTCTATCTCAATGTTATAAAAAGAGAAGTCCGACTGTGTAATACACTCAATTATGTTTTTACATTATAGATAAGTCTTAAAATATTCGTGCAAAATATGCTAAATGAAATATAATAGTTTGAGAATTTTGAGAATCAAATCAAAGTAATATTATATGCTATATGAAATTTACCTTAGAAAAGTATGATTTTATGAGCTATATATTTTATTTTATACATAATATATACGTGATAAATTCCATGTAATTATACAGAAGAAAGATTTCATTTGAAAAGAAATAACATTTTAGTATAACATTAAGAAGAAACCGACGCAACAGTTTGAAAACTGAAACAGATTTAATACGCTGTGATTTTCGGATAATAAACTCGTGACTATGCCTAAACTAATTATATATTGTGAGAAAAAGAAATTTAACTTGAATGTCCCGATGAAGGTAATTGCTTTGGCATGACTTCAGGAAGGAACCGAAAGAATATTTCTATATACAAATGGAATGTTTGTGTGGGGAGCCTTTCTTCTCTCTCTGTCTCTCTCTCATTTCTCTTTCTTTATTTCTTCTCTTTAGTCATGTTGAATAATATGATTTACAGCGATTTTCAAGATTAATGGACTATGCACAACATCAAACTATATTATATGATGATCTAGTAACGTTTGTATATTTATTAAGTTGCTCTGTATAAATATTTCAGCTAGGCAATGTTTCTTACCATATATCTAAATCACTCAAGAATGACTTATAGAAGAAAATTTAATACCTCGCATCGTTAAGTCGAAAACTTCGCTGAAAACCGTACCTCACAGAATTTGTATAAATAATAAACAGTTTTCATCAGTCCATGTACTAGAAGTAACCACTCTAAAATAGTGACACAATATTTTTGAAGTTTGTATTAACCATCTGGGATCATTTCAATGAAAATAAGAATGTCTAAGGTTTATCAGGGAAAATGGACCAGTATCATATTTATTTTCATACTTTTTCTGTTGTTTTTAGATATTAACAGTGATGTTTATTTTATTAATAATATTTTGTTTCAATAATCACTTATAACATATTTCAAAATTATTGAAATCTAACTACAGTAGTGCATCGTAATAAAGGGCACCCGATGGAACAAATATTTTGTCCCTTGACTACACTGGTGTTAAGGAACAAAAGACAACATTAAGAAAATTTGCATATTTTGTAGAATTTCGTGAAAAGAATTGAACAAAATATAAAAATACCGTTTCGAAACAAAGATGCAAATCTTGGACGACGAATACGTAAGCGTATACTTGTATGGGGGCGGAACTAGTCGAAAAATAGGGTTTATAAGCGCGCCTGCCAAAATCCGCATTTCGTTCGCTAGAGCATTTTGCGGAATTTCTGGGTGTTTTTTTATAGCAATCGCTTAAATAAAAATTCAAACAGTAAAAGTGAGTAATGACCAAACATAATGGAATGAAGTGTCGAATTATGAGTAGGCTAGAGACAGGCCAGTATCAAATCCAGATTTGCAGAGAATTCGAATTAACGCCCAGCGTCGTGTCCAACTTATGGAAACAACTTAAGGGTACCGGATCCGCCTAGAGAAAACTTGAATAAGGTACGCCAACAGCCTTTATGGCCAGAGAAAATCACCATTTGTTCATTACAACGAGGCGTAACAGGGATTCTACAACTTCTCACGTCTTTTATGAATTGTATGCACCACAATAATAATGAGTTTCAAGGGTGGCTGTTTCCAGAAAACTTCGTGAGAGAGGGCTGTTTGCAAGAAGACCTGTTGTTTGCGTCCAGCTCAGTTCCGCGAACAAGAAGTGCTCTTAAATAATTTAGAGATCATACAGATTGCAGCATGAATCAATGGGTGACCGTTCTCTTCACTGGTGAGTCCCGTTTTAGCCTAAGCAGTCATTTTCGCCGTACTTTCATATGGAGAGAACCAGGGACACTCTCCCTGCCCTCCAATGTCCGAGAAATCAACCATTACGGCAGCGGAGGCTTGATGGTCTGGGCAGGCATCATTTTGGATGGCCGCACACACCTCCATGTCTTTGAAAGAGGCATTGCGACTCTTGAGAGTTATATGGTCTTGGTTATGAGGTCTTGGATCCTTATATTTGCCTTTTCAGGGTTCCAATTGGTCCTGATTTCTTTTTAATGGATGACAACGCGAGGTCACATAGAGCGAAACCGGCAGACGAATTTCTGGAAATTGAGAATATTCGCCGGATGCATTAGCCACCCAGATTTCCAGACCTTAATCCTTTTGAGTATACCTGGGGTGCTCTGGGGAGGGCAATAAAAATTCGAAAGCAGCTTCCAAAAACCATCAGCCTGAAAACAGCGTTGTTGAATGAGGGGGACCAATTGCCTCAAGAACTCTTAAACTCCCTTATTTCCAGCATAAAATCACGCTTCGAACCCTATATATCTGTAAGAGGGGACCATACCCAATATTAGCCCTTTTTTGTTTCATTCTGAAACTGCTGTTTCATACCTTGTGACTCCAATAAGTGTTACGCATGGTCATACGCGTGTATTATAACTGTTGAATGGTTATTTTATTGCATTATATCAACCCTATGTACGCACCAAATTTCATTAAAATCTGTCCAGTAGTTCTAGAGATAATCTACCAAATCGAAAAATTCTCTTAATTTTGAACACCAGTGTAGGTGTCCCTTCATAGGGGGCAAATACATATATTATTCAAAAAAACCAGGACCAAAACAGAGGTGTCCCTTGAAATAAGTACTACAGAATAATAAATGCTGTTGTATATAAACATATGATTTGCTTTAAAAATATATGAAACTTTTATTTATTTCATAATTTCTACAATTAAAATAGTCTTACAGTTTCTTTATGAACTGCATTTTAAAGTCACGACATTGAGAATTATTTGAAATTAATACCAAATAAAATTTGTTCTTCAAGAAAATATAAATTCCTTATATTCGAGTGCTCATTCATGATAATTTAAATTATAAATAAAAACTATAAAGAAATATATATTTCCCTAAATACACAGATTATTACCTAAAATTCAGTAGATGTTTCGATTTGAGGAAAGCATAAATATCTTCTCATACAATAGATTAATTGCATGATTACTTGAACAGATTTTGGAAATATTTAATTCATTTTAAATCAAAGTTGTGTAGTGTGGATATAATAAAATACTTATTCAAATGACTCACAATTTAACAATTTTCTTCTTTTATAATTCATGCTTTTGAGAGTATTTAGGATCCGGGAATATAATTCCAAAACAGGTTTATCTAAACTAATATATATCTAAGCTATTTGAGTTAGTTACAAGCCAAAAAATATACGATTTATTTAAAAAAAAACTCATGAAAAAAGTCTTATATCGGATAACTGAACAA
>BMAW01077722.1:0-27529 GCA_019974015.1 Nephila pilipes | reverse complement strand
GAAACAAATAACAGTCGGAGTTTTCTTGCAGAAATAAGAGTATAATAGTTTAAAAGGCCCAATACGAAAAGCGTCCAAAAACTCGTGAACAAAAAAGGAAATATTAGACAAAATTATATACATATATAACTATATAAGCTATACAATTGTAATTACACAATAAGAAAAATTGAAATATTAAGAAATGTGATAAAAAATTGAAACAATTAAGAAATTTGTTGGGTAATCTTACGAACCGTAAGAATACAGGATTTAAGCTTAAAATACAAGTCAGAAATTTCAAACACGCACCTCAGCCAAATAGGTTTCACTTCAACAATATGATAGTAATGAAAACCCTTGGTAAAAGGGTAAAAGAAACCATCACTGACAGCCAGTTTTGCAAATAAATCTGCGGTTTCGTTGCAATAATCTCCGACTTGAGCTCGAACACCGAGTGTAAGATGTAAGAATCAGAATAAGTTGCTAATTTTTCTTTTAATAGCATTAATAAATGCTGATTTATTTCTGGTGTTCTACTGTAGCAATATTGATTATAAACTGTAAGTATAAATAGAAACTTTGAAGTTAGGAGAGACGGCTCATATTACTGCAAATCCTACTGCCAAAAATCTGCCTAGAGAACTTGTGACGTTGGGTTATTCGCGGTTTTCTCTTCACTAACCTTGGGGACTTTCAATTGAAATTGATTGCTATAAATAACAATTTCTTCCCAACCAAAATGAAACGTTATTAGTTAAATTAGAGGCAGGTAGAAATAAAGTGAAGTGCTGTGGATAGGAAAGTATAAAAGCGAAGAGAGATTCGCATGATAGAGGTTGAGTGTCACTGGCATTGAGTATATGCCTTACAGGTGGTAGGCGAGATCAAGAGTGGCTGCGGGTGTGAGCGATCGTGGTAAAGCCAAGAATCGAGTCTACTTCAACCGGGAAGGTTGTGGTAAGCTAACCGTAATTCGATATTAGTGAGACAGGTAAATATAACGAGGGCGTTACTTTGGAGAGCCAGTGTTCATTTGTCGTTATAATACAAATCTGTGGAATACACTTTGGGTGTGAGATCTGTCAAATGCCTTCTTACAAAAGTTATTGACTTTTTAGTGTTAGTATATTTAGTTTGGCTATGGCACAAGAGGCGAATAGGAATATTATGTCGTCACAAACTGAATTATAAGAATTCAGTTAAAATATGTAGATACTATTAAGGACACAACGGTGGAAGACACGAGCTATTGGTGACAGAACTTTGAATTTCGAACCTCGATCAAGTGACGAGGACGCATCCTGAGTTGGCAGCACCCTTTCTGAGCTTTCACACTTCACCAACGGAAGGAATTAGTACCTTAACCTGATTTAACGCGAATTTCACCAAATATACGGTGGATGTTTGGTGGCATCAGGGTTCGAATCCACAACTCGACGAAGACAACGCTGGTCTCGAATCCGTGACTATGACCACTATCCTATCGCAGCCTAATTACTTACAATGGTTATAATGTATAGGTTATAATGTAAACTCTTCGTGTTCATAACTCATTTTTTATCCTTATATATTTCTCTATTTTACTTAACTATGTGTTGTTACAGTGAAATAGTCTGAAGAATTTAGAACCTTCGAATTTTAATTTTTCCTTGTATTATATATTTAATTTCTCTAATATATAAGTTTATTTATTGACATTATTTCCGTATCTAACATAATTTAACATGATATAATGGTTATTTCTGGAATAAGGAAAAGTTTGAGATAAGCTTTCATAACTAATCTCACTCACCGAAAGTATTTTTAGGGAAAAAGTATGCATCAACAGAAAATTCTTCTTTGACGTCAACCGAAGATTCATCTCTTATTCCTTATTTCGGATCTTTCCCTCGGGACTGGCTTCGAAGATGCAACATTTCCCTAGATGTAACCGCGGTATAACGAAAATCCAAAAATGTCCTTTTTTTTTCTCTCCCTCCTTTTCACTCTTTTTCTTCTTAGTTTCTTCTTTCAACTTGGTCTTGTACTAACGATGCAAAGATCGAAAGAAAAAAAAAGCAAGACTTTTTTCGTAACGGTTTTCCCATAGTTGGCTGAGTTTTCACAAATTTGCAATTAAGCACCTCACTTCCATATGTTCTCAATTAAATGTATTTCACTTTGTAACGTTGGGCTATTCGTGATTATCTCTTCACTAAACTGGGAGATTTTTTGGTAATTGGAGTTGCTTAAAATAAAAATTCCTTGCCAAATAAATGAGACATGATTAGGTAAATTTAGTGAAAATCAATAATGTAATGAATTGAATTAAGAATAGTGATAAATAAGCAAAATCTTATTATTGAAAGGAAAGATAAGAGAGATGGAGAGTAACGAAAAGATAGTAAGTGCTGTAGATTGGAGAAAATCATCGTAATTAATCGTTTATATTGATTGTAGTTGGAAGTGATCCCTGATCAGAATAACAGAATTTGAATGTGCTATAACTGAGGAGGAGTTCATTAATTGGAATGAATAATTTGGTCAGCTAATACTTTTTTATTTGAACATTTTCATTTTTTTTTATTATCGACCTTCCTTGCTACAAAGGGTGTTACTTTTGCCTAGGCCACTCATTCTCCACATTTATCCTTCATTGAGAGCATCTGGTTAATTTTTGCCAAAAGACTAGTAGCAGATTTGACAGCATCTACTATTGATGAACTTTTTAAATGAGGATGTATGTACCCAAATGTTTCATCCAAGTTCAGTTAAATTCAAAACCATCCATATTATAATTGTTTTTGCGGCCAGATGCGGGGATATTGAACTCTGCACGCTGTTTATTATCAAAGAACTTGCTCATTTAATTATGTTATCTCCCCCCTTCTTCTGTAAGGTTCGACCAAATGAATAGTGGACAAATTTCTAGAAAGTAATGTATTTTTTGAAAATTTAAAAGAAATACTCATAATTATTGAGACACTGGTTCCATCATTTCAACATTACGTCATTCCCTTTAGTGCAGAGTGATTGAGGATGTTTTCTGAAAAAGTTCTGCACTGCTTCCTTCATTTCGTCGGTCAAATGAAAACATTTCCCTTGCAGAAAATTTTTAAGTGGTCTAAAAATATGAAACTCTTGTGGCGACAAATCCGAGCTGTATGCTGGGAGTGCCGACATCTACCAACGGAATTTGTGTTGGACCATCTGGGTTTAGTGAGAGAATTGTGGTTAGGTGTTATCCTGAAGAAGGACCACTTTCAGTGTGAAAAGGTCTTGTCGTTTTGTGTGTGTGTGTGTTTCACACAGTTTGGTCAGAGTACTACAGTAGGAGTATTGTGAATAAGTGATAACGAACTTTTCTGGAAGGATATCAGACCCGTGTGGTGACCGGGGATGACAGAATAGTCTCCTTGTAGCTCATGCATGTCGTAAAAGGCGACTAAAATGGGTACCCAGCGTCTGGGGGTATAGCCGGGCACCCTGCCCCTGGGGATTATATCAGGGGACCTCAGGGACTTACCTTCTTCAGGTGAGTACGGGCATCATGACCCCGAGGCACCTTAGTGATCTTTTTCTTTCCCATGGGGTTTGCTGTCTTTGGTAAACACGGGTGACGCACTCCCGGGATTTTCGACTCTCCTTGTCAACCACTTTTTGTCTTTTTTCATCTTCACGTCTAGACTTCAGTTTAATCTTGTTTGGCGCAGCATAGCCAGATCTGGCTCTTGCGCCAATAAACTTTACATTCACTCACTCATTCACTGGAAGGATATCAATCAGAAATGGACTAAGATGATCCAAAAAAGGGAAAACGTTGTTACTTTCCTTGCTACCGACATTGCTTTTAATGTTTTCAATGGAGGATATTATGTATGTTTCCACAGCATATTCGATCTCACTGATTCAGGTATGTAGTGATAACACCACGACTTGTGACCCATAACAATGCGTTTCCCAAAAGGGAATCTTTGTTAAAACGGATAATATTTTTCTGATTAGGGCTACTTATTGCTTCGTTTGAGCAGGAGTAAGGTGTTTCGATATCCATTGCTCACAGACTTTATGGTACTGCAGATGATGGACGAGACTATTTGCACTGTTCAGTTCCAAACAGCTCTGTGTTACTCAGACACAGAGCTGTTTCGTTTTTGCATGCCCTGGTTTTGGAAAATCCGAAATTGATGTCCACCATCACGAAAATCGTTACATGATTTGCTCATGGCATCTAAGCAATACTCCCCATAAACAGCTACTATCTGACGAGAAATGTCCGTTTAAACTCACTTCTGTCAATAAAATCTGTAATATTACGAGCTATTCTGTGAGGACGGATTCATCTTTAGTATGAGTTAATATTAACTCTAGATGTGATCACAGGAATAAGTTAATCGGCTATACGTAAATTGTAATTCGCTCCTTGATTGTTTTCTTATCACCCTGCAAAATAGTATCTTTGGTAAACTTATGACAATATCATAAGCATCCCTTTTTCATGTTTCTTTTACTGTGCAGCGTTTTTAATAGTAAGCACTGTCTTTGCAAATAGTAAATATATTTTAAACATTAGTTTGAATATGATATTATTAGAAAAGTGCTAAATTTGGGGAAAAAAATTAATGTGCTCAATAATGCCAAATATTATACAATCGTTTTCAGAGACAGCAATTAACTCACTGGTCAATATTATTTCTGGCCACGGTAGCCCCTCGTCGTCAAAGTCTTCCTTTTGACATGGTGGGGAAGTTAGGAGAGGGAGGTGCCAGCTAAGGTGTCATCCTTGTCACTTGACTGAGGGTCAAAATTACTAGGTCTGTCGCCAATGTCTCTCGAGTTGTTTCTAGTGCCACTTTAATAAAAACTAATCCGTAAATCAATAATCTCATGTTATTGCTGCAACAAAGAACGTAACCCACAAAATATATAAGTAAAATTTTGCTAGTATTTCCTTTTTCAAAGATATGTGGTCTAGGTAGCCGTATGACCACGATCATGAGCATTGTTTCCATCGAATCTTGGGTTTGAATCCTGGTACTACGAAAGACCAGCAGTGTAGAGGAACTGAGGCACGTTAAATTTGTAGAGGCTACAAGTCCTCTTGTTGGTGTCGCGGAGCAGTTTGGTTGAGAGAAATACCAGCTATGCTGTCGTCCTTGTCACTTGACCGAGGTTCAATAGTATGAAATCCATCTCCAATATCCCATACGTTGCTCTCAGAGTGACTTTAAGGAGCAATAATCCTTTTCTTGAGTAGCATTTTTAGTGGTTATCTAGGTAATTGCAACTCGTTTTCTTAATTAGAAATAAATATGAGACTAAATTCTTGTATAATTTCAAGAAAAACTTCTTTTTGGAAAAAAAATTGCTTCTGCTAAAACTACAAAAGCTATAAATTTGTACTTAAAATTAATGTTAATTAGTACAAAATAAGTTTTCATTTCATGTTATCAGTATCATTAATCTCAATAATCTTTTTCGTAATGCACTAACAATGTATCGTTGTGAAAAGAATAACTATTAATAAATGTCAGAAACAGTAACAATTCCACAAGCAAAACTAATTTCTAGCAAAGCTAATGATAAATAATGATATCTCTGAAAAGAGAAATGTTTGAATCTCCACAAATCACGAAAAAGTGAAAACGTTTTCGCAGACATGAGATTTTAAAAGTAATTGTGCTTTAAATTTACAATTATCTTCCAGATATGTGAACAGACATATCATGCTGCTAATATACTCTAAACAAGGGGGGGGAGTCTTTAAATATTTTTTCACGACACTAGAGAATAGTTTAATTTATAATGGTTTAAGCATTGTTGCGTGGTATTTTAACTTTGAAACAGATCACTTTATTGTGTAATCGATCACGATCTTTATTTTATGTACATGAAAGGCATTATTTTTTTTAAAAAAAAGTGTGGTTTTATAATTTATATGATTTGTTTAGCATTTACTGTTCTTTCTCTTTCATAATTGGTATTAAAATAATAAGCCATTTACCCTAAATCTGATATAGATAAGGCCCTTATATTGATAGGTAAGTAGCTTTGAAGGAAAAAAAGATTTGATACTGGAAAATTATTTGTAAAAGTCACAATGTTAATTTACTTGAAACAAATTATTGTTTGAAATTAATTTTTCTTAAAAAAATTACTTTTTAACAAAGAAACAAGACTATAGAAACTTGTTTCAAAAAAGTACTAAATGTAAATATATAATTGAACCGAATTAGCGTACAAAAACGATACGTAGGAATTATTTTTACATAACATGTAATAAATTTCTAAGCAATTTGTTTTATGATATCGAAATATGAACTATATTCACAAAATTTTCATTAACTATCATCTGGAATTTCTTCATGTTTTTATATTTGCTTATAAGTTTCTTCCAATTACAGGAAACGTGATTTGTACAAATTAAAAAAATGGTGTGAATAAATATAATCAAGTCATATAAAAGCGACTGAGAAATGAATCAAAAGAGCTTACAGGGAAAGGAAGAGTGTTAATGTGAAGTTCTTGTGAGTTTCTTGTGTGTCTACGACATTTGTGCGACTAGAACTGTCTGATCGCATGATTGTTAAGAGATATTACTAACATCGTATTCCGGTTAGCTTATTCTTTGCGATATTATTGAAATTATTAGCACTCTTGGCAAGGAATTTGAAATTAGTGAGATAATTATCCTTATTAGAGAGCTAATAAATTCTATTTTGAAAGATAATTGATTATTAGCCACCAAAGGAGCTAATGTTTTAGGTGGATTACTTTAGGCATGACAGATTACTTTTCATTTTTTATCGTTTGCTTCAATTTTAATTACATTTCACTTAAATATATTCAATTTAATAATTTATCGTTTCCTTTAATTTTAATATCGAAAACATTTACTATTATCCATTTCTCGATCTTTCATTGTTTACTTTAATTCTTATATTTAATGGAAAATTTAATAATAGTTAATAAGAAAAGCTCATTTTGGGTGACTAAATCTATTTCTTGCAAAATTTTGCATAGAACTTTCAATTTTAGAATTATATAATTTAATTACTTAATTACTTTAATTGCTCTTGAATTTAAGTTAATTCACAGAACAGCAGAGTTTGCGTAGAATGGATCCCCTCCCATGTTGGAGTTTTCGGCAATGAAATGGCAGATTTACTTGCAAAAGCGGAAATTGCTCTTCCTCTGCTACCTCCAACGAACACTTCGTGTCCGAAATATTTCCTATGCACAGGGCAAAAGCAAATTCTTCTTAGAGAGTCCCTCTCGTTTACGATTGGTATGATGGAAATTATCCTGGTCTGTCTTTACTGGCCGAAAGTACGAAATCCGCACAGACAGCATTGGCCAGATTGCTTAGTGGCCTCAGCAAAAGCATGAAATTAATCGATAAAGAAAAGACTAATTCATCTTGTTCTTGTTCCCGTCCTTCTTCTCCTGATCATCTCTTTGATTGGATTGCAACAATAACTTAAGTTGAAATTTAGATTTGTCATTAGAGTAACATTTTAGATGACAGAATAGATGGGTAATATGATACAATACGTGGCAATATTAATTGAGATTATTAATAAAGCATTTTTTTTTAAACAAACCATTTTTACTCTAAATATTTATACCGATTTAAAGGTAAGTCAAGAAATATTTCTTTTTTGCAAGTTAAAAATACTTATTTCTTACGATTCCTTACTTGAAATGTATTTTCCAACTTTAATTGTGATCAGCAAAAGATATCGTTTAATTAAGATATATTTTATTTTTTCGCTTATTAATACAATAGTTTATTAAAACTAACTTGATTCTAATGCATTTACACTTATTTTTATTTATATATTTATATTTTAGTACTTTTAACTATGAATTTTAGAAAAATAAGAGTAGTTTCATAATCGATTATGATATAATAAATATTATAATATACACAATATATTTAAAACACATTTTATATTGGATTTGACCGCCAATTAATACTACAATACTCTCTCTCATACACTTTGTTCAGAAGATTACAAAACTCTTTAATCTTTGATACTGAAAAAATAATAACGCAGGAGATCTTTAAGCAATTTTACATTGGAAACATAATGACATTTCATCCTATTGTAATTTTTTTTCCTTTGAAGATGATCTTTTTTGGAATATTATTTAATCTTTATCAGACTTTATTTTCCAATCAGTGAGATATATACGAGTAATGCTGCTTAGAATAAATCCGATTAATTTGCTTAGAACATACATAACATCAAAAATATGTTATTAAAAGTAAATAGATAAATTTCGTATTATTTTAATTTTTTTTTATTAATTTTACAGGAAAAAAAAATTGAACATAAATCTTACCTTTTTCCAAAAGCTTTCCTTTTATTATAAGCTATAAAATTATTGGCTAAACAAAATTTACTGAATGCTGAAAGTTGCTTACAAACTTTTTTCAACAGGGATTTTACAATGTTTCTCATTTCTTTAAGCTAATAAATACTCTAGTGACCTTTTTCCTTCTCCATGGGGTTTATTTTCTTTGGCAAATACGAGAGATGTGTCCCCAGGTTATTTTAACGATTTCTTTCTATTTTCAACCCTTCTTTTTGTCATCCAAATCTTATCCTTTATTTTTTCAAACGTCTGGATCACTGTCCATCTTGTTTGAAGCAAGTTCTTGCGCCATCACATTTCACCATCACTCACTCATACCAAACGATAGACTTTGTTCCAATTTCAAAAACAAAGAATTGAAACATGCTAATATTACTATAAAACATGAATTATTAAATACAATTACGAAGAAATGTGAATTTTAACATATCAAATGTTCTCATAATATGATTTCTGATACGATTAAACATTTTATATTAATATAGCTTAGTATTGCCTCCAATATTTCTGAAAATATTTAATTTTCAAGTAACGATCGGATACCGCAGAATTTTAAGATGTCTTATACAAATCTCTAAATCTAAGCGTTCGGTTCGATCGTCACATTGTTTGAAGAAACGGAAAATACGATGAATCAGTTGAACTGAAGTACTCTAGGATACATAGCCTCCGGATATTTTTCCAGAATTCCTCTGAAACATAGAATGGATTTTAAAAAATTTAAACATATACTGTTTAGATTACTCCTTACATAATTCTGCAAAAAAGTTGGGTTCCATAAATGAAAAAAGCTCTATTTTAGAGGTTGATCAACTATGTTGATTAAATTAATTAATATTACAATTTTTAATTTCCTCACAAATTTAACATTGATACTAATTTCCAACAGCTTTCGATGAGAACTATGAAAGTTATTAAGTTCCATTATTTTTTGACGACTCTTACTTTTATATTTAATAAGTCCGCGGTAGAGTAGTCATTTGTATTGTTTTCGTCGAGTCGTGGGTTCGAGTCCCGATGTTGCCAAAGACCCGACGTGATGAGGGGCTTATGCAAACTTAATCTGTTTGAGGTCCTAAGTCTCCTCTAGATCTTGTAGTGTGGAAGTTTGGAGAGTGAAGTGCTAGCTCAGGTGTCGTCTTCGTCACTTGACCGAAGTTGAAAACTACGAGATCTGTCGCCTACAGCCCTCGTGTTGCTTCTCAGTGCATCGTTAATAAATAAGCAATCACTCACTTCGTATTTAATAAGTTAATTGTAATTAATCCTCAATATGTAATAAAGTTTAATGTGTTTACTTTAAAGAAACACGTCATCAAAAAATGAAGTCAAAGAATTGTCACAAAAATATATCAGTGCTCAAAATATTTTAACAATACAATGTAAATATCACTCAAATTGAAAACGTCGAAAATGCTTTCTTAACTTCAAGGAGGTAGGAGCTTATTATTTAAGATATTATGCTTTTGTACTGTATAAGAAAATTTATTTGGTAATTGGTTTATTAACAATTTTGTGATTTTGTTTCCTAATTATTTTTTTTAAAATTATCGACTTCAAATTGACACAGGATGTCTAATTGATGAAATCAAATTTCTAAAATTCTGTATGCAGTGAAAGGCATTTTAATTCTCTAGATACGTTTAATAATCAGTTTTTAACAAATTAATAGTGATAAATATTTGAAGTCTCATTCAACACAAGACTTATTGAAGGGTCTATTTTTAAACGTTTATTTTGTTACATTTACAAACATTTGCGAAAGTAATTTTTGCTCATCAAGACGCAATTTTTCTCTTTCGTACCAACTCTCACAACTTATCTTTGGGACAAATTCCATTTATTGATGAAAGGAAGTTATTTTCTACTCTTCAACCTTCCTCTAGTTTTATTGTTTTTACTTCGTCTAGTAAGCGAAAATTCTAGGGGAAATTTATTATATTCGGAAAAAAATAAAACCATAAGCAATTATTCATTTTGAGTTATTTAAAAAATGTTTTATTGTTTATGACTATTTTATTGTTTATGACTATAAAAATAAAATAAAGCAAATTTTAAAGAAGATTATTGTTTTATTAGTGGGACAACAATAAAAACTCGAATTGTCTTTGTGATCGACTGAATAAAATTCAAATATATCTCAATAACTTATTAAGAAGTGATTGCAAATTTACCGACTTCTTCTATTACTAGTAATTCGCCAAAACTTTCTATCAAAATTTGTACAGCAGTAATATATCGGGAATTCAGGAAACTTTGAATATAAAATAAAGATTTATCTATATTAACAAGAAACTTTACTTAATACAATGTATACAGAAATAAAGTATATAAAAATTATTATTGAGTGTGTGAACATAAATAAAACAAACAAAATTCAACCATTTTATGAAAAATTATAAGTATTACTTATGAATGAATAATTTTTCACAATGAAAACAATTATAAAATATTCAATGAAATACGTAATATATTTGTCTATATGCTTTAAAAATAAGTACGTAAAAATTGTGTAAAATATAAATCTGCCGTAGGAAAAGCTTTTTGAGATTCCACATTTATTGGTATAATAATTATAAAACAATCTGTCACTATTTGAATGTACCTTCTTACTTATGCTTTTTTGTTAAAATCTATCCCATTTTTTAACGTCTTATTAATATTTATAATTGTTTTTTGTGTCAAAAACGAATTATGTCCTTTTTTTTTATTTTTGCTTTGATCAATAAGTTTTTTTTTTTTTAAAAAAAAATGAGTAATACAATTGCAGAGATGTTGATGAAACAGTATATTATACTATTGAGTTACATAACTTAAGTAATTACCAGTGAAAGCATTGTGGAATTATAGGTATTCGTTTGAGGCTAAAATTAGCAATTAAGTGGTAAACCCGTTTACTAATTTACCATATTGCAATCTCTTATGCTAACCAGCATGAATCTAGGGTTCCCTGATGGTTTCATGATATTTAGTAAATGATATATGGTATACGTTTATATAAATTTTTCTCATTCAGGGTGTTTCGTAACTTAAGGGCAAAAATTTAAAGGGGGATAGCAAACATCTAAACAAGCAATTTTCACTGTACAATGCATAGGCGGAGAGCAGACGGTGAACCGCTAGACGGTGCTGTAATAGCGGCGTAGATTCATCGGGAAAAGGTAATTCCTCCTGAAATTCTCGGTAGAAATGACGTGGAGCAAGAATACTCACGCTTTATGCTTTCCATTACAGCGCCGTCTAACGTTTCTCCGCTTGCTCTCCACCTGTGCATTGAATGATGAAAATAGTTGTTTAAATGTTTTATATCATATCTTAAATTTTTGTCCATATGTTTGGAATCGCCTTGTGTGAATTTCTTTCTTTCTTATGCATTGTGTTTGTAATTATTTGATGCACTTTTCTAAATGAGTAATTTTGAAAGATGATTGAATAATAGCTACACTGTTGGTCTCAAAAATTGCTACACCGTTAAGGTTGCCTTGTGGAAATGTGGTGTCACGCAGGCATATGATATAGGATGCAACGAATTGGCATGTTTGAAATGAACGGCGGCTCTCTAAAGTACCGGCCAAGTGCGAAATTTCAATAAAACTCTTTCTTTTACTTTTACCAATATATTTTTAATACTGTGGAACATAGAAAACTTAATTCTTGATTTTTATTTCAAATTAAATGTTCCATTTGTCAAGTATCTATGATTTGTTTCTCAATAAAAACAGTTTAATATTTCATTCGAACGTCTATCGGTGCAAATTTTTAGAGTAAGCCAGTTGATCACGGATGATGGTGCTTAATTCGAACCGTCCATCTTTGTGCACGGACACAACTTATCAAGTGGATCTATGTTGCTTTATTTTTAGTTGCTTAAGTACTGTCTGAATGAAATGTAAAAGATATTGTTTTTCTAGACATGATTGTTGACCACAATATCTTAATGGTCATAGTCACGGAATCACGGCAGCTGTTGTTTTCATCGAGTCATCGATTACGAATACAGATGCCGTCAAAGAGCCGCCGTGTACCGAAGCTGATGTACATTAAAACTGGATGAGGTCCCAAATCCTTCCATTGATGATGTGGGGAAGATGGGAGAGGGAGGTACCGGTTCAGATGTAGTCCTCGTCACTTAACCAATTTTCAAAGTTACGAAGTCCATCGTCAATATTATGCTTCTCATCATGTTGTTTCTCATCATCGTCATCATGTTGCTTCTCAGTACGGCGTTAATAAAAGCAATTCGAATATAGCCATAACTGCAATTCATATGCATTCCCTGTTTCAGTAAGCATCAATTTCAATATTACCATTAACGTCATCGGTAGACTATAATTGAGTTTGGTTTGGTTTTATCAGCGTCACACAAGAAGCAATTCGAGTGCTATTGGTGAAGGCCCTCGTAATTTTGAACCTCCGTCAAGTGACGAGGATGACAATTGAGCTGGCACCCCCTCTACTAATTTCTGCACCTCGCCATTGGAAGACTTAGAGCCTTGACTGATTTCAGCCAAGAACCTCGTAATTCACCCGATTTTTTGGCTGGTATTTTATGACATCAAGGCAGGAATCGAGACGAAAACCGCCTGCCACGAGTTCGCGACCACGAAAAATACCGCTACCACACGAAAAATAGGATACCCGGCCACGTCTATAATTAAGATGACAGGTTTATTTCACACCGTTTATAAATAGTCATGTTTTATGAGTGCAGTGCGGTGGATAGGTACTTTGAAGCAAGTGTTCACCATAAGAATATATTCAACCAGTCATACTATGGTGAGATTTACTACCATCTAATATTCTAGATTACCACTTTGGCTGGTGTGCCATAGAATGGTTGCCCTTCAGTTTCGCGAGCGATTCGAACTATCCATTTTAGATCCGAAGACAAATTGTCCTTTAACAACTGAGCCATAAATAAATTCCGAACCCAACCAGTTATTTGGCCCTTTTACTCCTGTCGACATGTGGCAGAGGGTTACTATAACAAGTTGATGTTAACCACAGCGTAGATTTTAGCAATTGCTCAGAAAGGGCTATACTTCTAGTTAAATGTATTGCGACTGGTTCAACTCGAAATAAAAATTCTTCATTCCTTAAAATTTAATTTATTACTACACGATGTCACAGAACAGTACCAGAAGACGGATATTACAGAATACATAAAACATTTTGAACAGTTAAGGTAAACATATCACACACGCTCAACACAAGAGTTCCGAAGAAAAAACATCACAGTTCTACTATTATCCGCCACACTCAACGTTCCTCTCTGGTCCCAACGCATAGGATTCGCGCCAATCTTTGAAAAACTCGTTTCTTCCAGCCAAAATCGGTTACGACATTATCACAGCAGTATCGGGAGGCGACTTTGTGCTGCCATCTATATATTTGAATAGTTAAGTACGTGATTGAAGTCTTTACGGTATCTTTCTGGAGTAACCGCACATTCTGAATTATACGGAAGAAGTACTTTCAAATTTGCCACAATATATCTCTGAATGACTTTACAAAGTATATTTACTTTTAATATAATACCAAAATAAGATTTCATATATTTCCATTTGTAATTATTCGTCAATATTTTCAATGTTAAATTAAAAATATAATTGAATGAATATTTACTTCTACAAGGTGCTTTTTGTGAAAGTTAATAAACTAGTTTCGTTTCGAAAAATTCATATCCAATGGACGCCAATTTATGGAGCATGTCAGTCATATTTGTGAACTAAATTTTATTGGTTCACGTGTTTAATTTTGATATTGCTCTTCAAATGTAAAGGATGGCCTCAAGAGGAACTGTTTAGAATGTTAATAAATTAGAAGATTTATTTTCATAAACATTAGATTACTTGCAATAGCTGTACAGGCCTTCGTCAAACTGTAGAAAGTTAATTATAAGTTCATTATTCTTAATTAGTATGCTAGGGAGGTTCAATGCAATGTATTTTATTCACGGCATTTTCGATATAACTGGAATTAGTTTTTTTTTTTATCTACAAGAAAAAAAGTGAAGAACGGGAAAGTGTTTTTCAACGCTTTCAAATTATTGTGCTTTTTTATTGGATTTTGAGAATGGGGCTTGGTATAGCCATGTTGGAAAAGAATCTATAAATTGAGAAAATAAGCACGTTTATATGTTTTCATCTGTTTTTCAGTTGTTTTAATTCTTACCCTTCTCGTTAATTTACTTTTTAGAAATTGCGCAATGAATTTTACAAATTTGCTTAACATATTTTTTTTTCGATACTCTGAACAGTGTTTTTTTCTTGACGTTTTTATCTTTTTCACACTTTGTAAAACCTCACTTGCCTCATTAGAAAATATTCAACTCTGCAGGAAAGCAAAAAATAGCGTCTTATTTACGAGCTGAGTCTTTTGGAACAAAAATTCGATAAGTCTATTGAATAAGTATTCGAACTTTTCTAAAAGAAGACTCAAAGCATAAGAAAGAAACAAGTAAATATATGATGGATGAAAGATGTTCTTTACACTTTTCACAGATTGAGCAGAAAGTTTACTGTTGCTGAATCGATTTTTCATTTTAAGCCAAAAAGTTTTAAGTGAAGCCGATGGAAAGGGAAGAAAAAAAAATCTAATAAAGAATTTACTAAATCTGAAAAGTATTCCTGACAGTTATTTTGAAACTCTTGGCACCTATATGACAGAGAAAGGAATTTTTAAAACATTACTTTTATTTTCCTACACACATTTTCAGATATTAAGTGAAAGGCAAGAAACGAATAAGAGCAAGATGGATATGGGGACTGTTTTGGACAGGGACGAAGTTTTTATTTGAGATAAAAACGATTGAATTCCTGGAACACTCATGTTTGTAAAGGTATTTCTGAGGCTGATGATATTCATGACCATCCTTAATTTCTTCGTGAATAATCTTAAGCATGCGTGTTAGCGTCGCATCTAGTTAACTATTTTATTAACTTTTGGCACTAGTATAATTTTATAGGATTTATGACAACATCAGCTTCTGAGCTTTCGTTATTGCAAATATTGATGAGTAAATTAAATATTATTTATTATGAGCAAATTTTATGTTAATTATTTTCTTTCTTGAAGTATTTTTCAACATACAATATAGATCTACACAAATATGGCAATTCAGTAAAAAATGGCAGAAATCTCAATAGAGATGGTGCGCTTTAACACGGAATTCAATAATATTCTACCTTGATGATGAAAATCAAGAATAAAGGAGTTAGATGACGCTTCGTTTATGAATTGGTCACTTATAAGTGTAAGAGCATCTTTTTCGCTATTTTCCTTTTCAAATGTAAAACAGATATTCCGATTCCATTTGTACAGAAGATTAATCCTCATACAAATTGCTTAAATGACATTTGTGAGTATTTTTCAGTCCATATTAGTTATTAGATGCTTGTGAATCACAGCAGTCTGTAATAGTTATTTATTGTTTGTAAGTATTTCTAGTCAACACCATTTATTTGTAGTTCCTTAGTCCATTCTTTGTATCAATATTTAGTCTACAGCTGTTATTCAGAGTTCCAGATTCAATTCTTTGCTACAGTAGTTATTCATTGCTTGTAAGTACTTTTAGTCTACAGTATATATTTGCAGCTCTTGAAACGATTCTACGTTTACAGTTGGTATTCCCTGCTTGTAAGTATTTTTAGTCTTTAGAATTTATTCGTAGCTCCTAAGTCACTTCTACATATGTCTATAGTAATTATTCTTTGCTTTTAAGCAGTTTTAGCCTATAGAGGTCATTCATGTATCCTGAGTCACTTCTTCGTGTTACAGTAGTTATTCATTTACAATATTTTTAGTCTGCAGTATTTATTCATATCTCCTGTATTCCTTCTTTATCTATAGTGGTTATTGTTAGTAAATATTTTTAATCCATTGTTGGTATTTGTAGTTCCTGAATAACTTTTTATTTATAGTAGTTATTTGTAGCTTTTCAGTCACTTCGAACATTATAGTAGTTATTCGTAACTTGCGAATCTCCTTTAAGTCTAAACCAGATAGAATTTTCGTCTAAAGAGAAACAAAAGTATCGACTATGATGCTTTCAGTAAATATCCAGAGGAACACGATGTCAGAATTTGAGAATCCTTACATTTAGGTCCAAACAACCATTTGTACTCTTACACTTGTTAGCAGACAGGAGTATCTCTGACCATGCCACTCCCAACCTTCGTAGTTTATTACACCTAATCTCATTCATGATTTCTTGAGGAATTTTGGTCTCGTGGATTCTGCTAGATCAAGTAGGAAAGGTCACAATTCTTTTTTATTCCTGGTACAATCAGGAACAACACAAATATCCTTGTCCTTGAAACTTATTCTTACAGTACCTAGGCTCCATTAATATATTTTTAACTGTAATATTTTTACACAGCTAATTTCTGTTTCTACAATTTAATACCCTAAATTAAATGAAGCATATATATATATATATATATATATTCTTGCAAAAACTCAAAAATCCAAAACTTGCAATAACAAGTAAATTTCGAGATACCACAGCTTGTGTAATATATTTCTATATCAACAGCGATAAACACACTAAAGTGAAAAATAAAATTGTACCTTTAATGTATAATAAAGTAAAAGACTAAAAAAATTTTAAATACAAAACTGTTCCTCTTACAACAACGAAATGATAAAATGCTACATATGTATTCTTTAAGTCAGCATTTAAATATGAATATTTAAAATGATTTTAAAAGTAAAAAAAAAAAAAAAACAGATACCATTACAAAATATTTTGGCTGGATTTTACGAGACTCAGAAGCATGATTAAATAATAAAAATATTACTTTCTTTCCAAACCATTTCTTTTATGAGAGGAATTCATTTTTGTTATATTTTTCTTAATGCTTACCACGAACGTATCCATTCTTCACAACTTTAAATGGAAATATAGCATCTTTATGGCGCTTCGTCAGATACATAACAGATGCGGCTTTATTTGATTTTTACTGAGAAATATAATTCTTTCTCTTGTCAGCGAAATATGCAATAATCATGATAATAAATTCATATCAATATAGTTATTGCTTAATAATTCATAAATTATTTTTTTTTTACTGAAAGGAAAAAATAATCATACGAAAAGAAAATTGTTGGAACTGTATTTTCATTTTATTAATGACATAGCATTATACTAAATAAAATAAAAAAATGAAATTTATACTTCTAATTATAAATAATTTATAGACAAGATAGAATCGTACAAAAAAAAAAGAAAGAACGAAAATATTTTATAACTGTTCATTTTTAATAGGTATTTCTACATTTGAAATCAGTTTGGACTTTTCCTAAAATAGATTAAACCACTACATGCATTTGGGATCAATATACTTTGTACAATCTAAAATTTACTTTTCTTAACACGATGCTCTGAAAAATTAATATTTAGAGTAACAAGTTACAAAAGTGTCAAAATATTTAAATTAAAATGACTTCTTATCAGTTCATCGAACGCTCAATAACATCAAGCGGTAAATTCATTATTTTCTAAGTTAATTGGACTAAAAGTAAAAATAAAATGTTGGGTATTTCAATAGAAAATCCCGGTTAATTTTTTATTGTTTTACAGAAGTTAACTCACACTGAACAAGCTTTTGATTACGGTAAATGAAATTCCGTCACTTTGTGTAAAAATTATGAAATAATTAATTACTAAGTTGTTTTATCTAATATAATATTTTAATCGAAGGAAACAATGTTGTTATATACTATCACATTAGTTTGACGTATACTAAGCTTCTATTTTTTAGCGCATTTTATTTTGTCAGAGAGATTTTCTATAATTTTCACAACGTGCATGTTAGCTGCATTAATCTCCCTTACAAAAGTTTTTTTTTTATTTCAAATGATATTAAAACACATGCGCGTGCAAACTCACAAGCAAAATCAAACTTATGACATTTTTGAAATGGTAGATCAGTTATTTTAAGCTAATATGTTTTAAGGCGGATTATTTCTTACGTAACAAAAAGGCTTTAAAAATGACTTTTTGGGGGGGTTTCCTACCCACCTATATAAAAATACTACTTTGTACATAAATATACTCTTATTATCGTTTGTTGTACGCGTTTTGCACATTGGTGCCTAAAAAGTTGACCAAAATTGGTAATTATGTGAAAAATGAAGAAAATTCGGAATGGCGGAAAATCTGAAGTGCGAAAGTTAAATGGTTATAAAATAAGAAAACAGCATGGATGAACGACAATAATAACTTCTATTGTAAAAAGAAAATGTTTGAAAAGAAACTGTGTATAAGAGTTCACATTTTAATTAAAAACAAATAAAATAAATATATATTTCGGCATTTTAATAAGGTTTGTTGTCGACTCTGACAGCGAGGCACACTGCACAATGATTTCCCATTCTTGCTATGACATTGTGGAGGAATCGTGGGCTCAAAGAGTTCCAAATGTCACGAAGAACAAACTTTCTTTTGAAGCTAGAAAGGATCTTGGTGAGTGCGGAAAGGCTGCAAATTGCATCTTGAACGTACCCCACACATGCCCAATAGCATTCAGATCAGCTGAGTGAGCAGGTCAAGGCATGCGTAGGGTATTTCCCTTTTCTAGGAAGGTGCTGATCTTGTGTCTAGGCACGTTAATATCCATAAATATGAAGACAGGACCAACAGCACCTCGAAACAAGCAAACGTAATTCTCAAGAGCTTCACCTTTGTATCATTTAATAGTTCCAAAACCTGACTAAAACATATGGAGGTAGAATGTTTGACCGTCCAGCCTTGATGCCTGCTCACATCATGTCATACTTCTTGACAGAAATCGATATCATTTCATGAGGTTTCTTGGATGAAAATGTTCCATGTTTTCTCAATATTGTTAACCAATGCAAATCAGTGTTCAGACTAATGAGTGGTTCGTCACTGACTCAAACTCCAGTTTAAATGAACACGTATATGTATAGATGTGAGGGAAATGCTAATTGCTGGTTGTCTGGCATGGAGACCAAATTGATTAAATCTCCTGTAAACTTTTTCTTTAAAGTGGTTTTAAGCATATAACTCACATCCATCTGGCACAACTGTACCTCTGGTGTCGCGCAGTAATTGACAATTACTGGTCTTGACCAATGTTTGCTACTCTTGGCCGACCTGGTACTGATCGTCATTAACGTTGCCCGCACTTTGCAACCTCCGCCACAGTCTTGACATCACACATCAGATCATCCGTTTCTGCCCGTTTCTCTAGCTACCTGAATTTTCTTCGTCTATATTTCTATGTAACTATATAATTTTTATTAGCTGAACAGCTGAATTAATTTAATTTCAATGATTTCCGAACATTTCAAGAGCATAAACAACATATATATGCCTTTTATTTTAATATGAAATTTTATTCTTTATTACCAGGTAGAAATCGTTACATCCGTGCGAAAATTTCTTTTAAAATAAAATAGTGTATTTTTTGCTCAATTATTGCAATAGTGAGGCAACATTAAAAATTAAAATTATTTAAATTCATTTTTATATTTCTTAAAATACTTCCCATTATGATCATTAAAGACCCTTAAACTGTTTCAAAGATGACTTAATAAGAGAAAAAAAATAACTATTGAATAAATACATTCCGATCATTACATAATTCATTGAAACTTTCTAATGGAAAAAAAGTATCAAATATACTTTCTTATTTGGCACTAGAGATATTCTTTAATCTCTGATTTCTCCTAGTGGAAAAGATTTCGAAATTTCACAGAGAGTCCGAAACTTTCCTTTTTGGAATTTTAGTAATTCCAAGAAAACAGAGACAAGATGTGTTTTTTCTATATGAGAGATAAAAAGAAAAATTCAAGTATTTCAATTGTTTGTGTCTTGATTGTTGGACATAACAGGTAAGGAACATTTCTTTAATAGCATGGTTTGCTTTTGCACTGTTTTCTGAAAAATAAAAGGAAGAAAAAATATCTAAATATTCAATATTAATGTTTTGCTTTAAAACTAACAAACATGAAATTTTAATAATGATCAATTTCAAAAATTTTGAAACAAACGTGTAAACTCTCTTGACTTAATTGACATTTTCTTATTCATAAAACGTTATTACTCCCGTACAACAATCTCACATCTTTCAGGACATTTCTAGTAATTTTCTGATTCATGTGGATTACATATAATATCTTCATCATTTCATACATCAAAGAATTTATTTCTGGAAAATAAAGTATTTCTTAAATTATATTTTAAAGCTAAAATATGCATAAATTAACACTATCGGCAATTAAACAAATTTAACATACTTTCTGATTTATATGATTGATTAGTAGAGTGATGAACAATTTAAATGTAACATGAAATGATACATAATAAATACATTTACACACTAATAAAAAATACAATTAAGTAAAAAAATGTCTTCGACATAAATTTATAAAAGAAAATCATAACAGTAATGAAATGGTGATTGAAAAACTACATTATTGTAAACTATTCAAGAAATTAAAATCCGTAACAATTCAAGTACTCATTCAGGGTTCGAACTGAAAAGCAGATCAACTGGTTCACACACACATTGGATACATATTCTTCCTCATTATTTACTGGGTATAAACCTGGATATCTCCATAATACCAAAATAATATATATATATATATATATATATATATATATATATATGTATATGTATCAATCCCGAGACCATTGAAATGCATTCAATCAGCATAACGCAGCTTTTTGTTAATCACCTTTTAAGAGTTGATACCGTCAACGCTTTCCACACACACACACACACACACACACACACACACACACACACACACACACACACACGCACACACACACACACACACACACACAAATCCTCTTTTTTTCTTTTTTTTTTTTCACTTAAATCTTTTTTCGCAAGAAATCTTTTTTGTTGCGAGTAAATAGCGATAAACAGCTTTCTGAATCGTCGACTCGTTGCTGTTTTTGTTCCATCGAAAGCAATAGCGGCACCTACTTGGAAAAAACCTTTTTCATGCTCAATTTTTCATGAAGGATAGTAAATACACTTCCATATGATATCTATGTCATCTCAGCAATCTCACGGAGCTTCACTTTACGATTTTTCATTATAATTTTTGTCACTTCACTCACATTTTCCGGTGTATCGGCTTCCACAGGTCTACCCGAGCGTTCCGCGTCATTTGTGTCGGTACGACCACGTTTAAACTCGGCAAACCACCGACAAATCGTTGCTTTTGATGGACAAGAGTCCGGGTAACATTTTTCAATCCATTGTTTTGCTTGCACGGTGTTTTTACCCATTAAAATACAATGTTTTATCAGAACACGAAACTCGGTTTTTTCCATTTTTTAAACAATATAACAACAATATATATATATATATATATATGCATGCTTATGTGTTCATCGCGAGTACGCTTGTTCGTGTTAGAGATACATTTTGGACTAATAGTAACGGATATGAAAAATTATGATAATTCTACTATTTTATACGTATTCTTAACTCCATAAAGCAGAGTATGTTTCATTTCTTATGATTAGAAATTATAAATTTATGCACAAAAAACAAAACAAATATCGTTTAAAATTAGTATTTTTTTATATATTAAGTACTATTCTTCCTCTGTATAAGAGATATTGAAAAAATTAAAAGTGTCAATTTTATTAATTTTCAAGAAAATTTCAAGATCACATGAAAATTTTCAATAATTCTAAATAAATGTATTTTGAATAAAATTGATAACTTTTTAATTCCTTTTATCCGAGAACAATTTATAGATTTCATTTGTGCGTTTTTAAATAAGGTAGTTATCAGAAAACTCATTTTATAAACCAAACTTAGCTCTTAAAAATCTTATTAGAAATTATTTTCTAGATTTCGGTCTCAAATTATGAAATAAAAAGTAAATGAAACATTTAAATGCTTGATAAAATCCTTCCTGTAGCATATGCCACTTACGTAATATTTTTATTTATGAAAATAAGATACATAAAATTTAAATCAATTTAAGGAAATAATTAAGGCATTGAAATGTGTTAATATTTTAAGAGTAACGTTTTTAAAACAAAATGATTGGAAATTTCTTAAAATTTTTCTTCTTTTATAAATGTTTTGTAATATTTGAAGTACATACGAACTATTCCAAATCATATGAGTTACGGAAATTTCCGGAATTTTAAGCAAAGTTCGGTGATTAATAATTTATGAAATTGAAATAAATTGCTAATGATTTAGAAGATCCTTGAAAAGAATGTTGTTTTGAATACATAATTAAAAATTTAGTATAATTAATGATAAAATTTTCAATAATGCTCCTCCGCCTATAAATGTATGTCAATTTATCAGTTATTTTTTGATGAAGCCTTTCATTCTAGAAGATTACAGATTAAATTTATTCATCCTCTGTAGTGACAAAGACAATGCTTTTATAGCATAATGTCTTTGTTTTGTTACAATAAGTGTGATAATTTATTTATTATAACATTATGGATTATATCATCGTCAAAGAAATATGAGACTTTCTTCTTCTAAATCTCCAACATGGTCTTCTCTAAACCTGCTACCGTTGATATTGTTTAAGAAGAAATCCCTTGGGATTATTATAATGAGATTATAATTGTATGTATTATTTTTCTATATGTATTGTTTTTACATACCATCTATTTTCCATAGTAAGCCAATCAGTTTATAAGGAGGTGGTACAATTTTTTTCAAAAAAATATACCCAAAATTCATATCTCTTATAAAGTGGAATGAAAAAAAAAAATCATATAACGTTCGAATAGGTCACCAGAAGGGGAAAAATGTTGTGAACCTAATATAATTGGTGGGATGTTTTCTATGAAATCAATGTAAAGTAAAACACCGGACGGCAATAAAGATAAATTTAAGTTTTTTTTAATCTTATCTAAAACTATTTTTAGCATGCATTTTCTGCTGCAAATTACTTTTTTTTTTACATACAATATGTGATATCCATAATTCTCTTTTTTTTTCTGTTCCCTTAAATTTTTTGGTCTAAAAGATGGGGAAAATAAAAATTTTTGTTCTACAAATTTCAAACTACAGGTGATCGTGTTCGCTGAAAATTCTTATAATTGTATGGCTACTCGTCATTTCCCCCTTTGTCATGGTGTGAAAGATTAGAGAGGGGGTTCCAGCTCAAGTGCTGCCCTCATTCCTTGATTAAGGTTCAAAATTACTAGATCTCTAGTCAATAATCCTCTTATTGCTTCTAAGTGCGACATTGATAAATATTCAATTAATGCTCCAGAGTTATCTTTAATTAGAAAACATGTTAGAGAACGAGAATAAAATAATTAACTTTCATAAAAGGGATGATTATTTCATGAAATAATTTTCCTTATAAGAACTTAAGATAAATAAGCTAAAGAAATAGAAAAAGTGCTATATTTGACGATATATTGCTTGCGGGTGGCTAATGTAAGAGTACTTATGTTTTTTTTTTTTTTTTTGAGAACTAAAGGTCCCGTATGCCTGCTGACCCTTTGAAAAGATTCAAAACCTCTTTATTCCATGGTTTACTCCATATCTGTAAAATAGTTTGCAAGAAAAAGGATTCTTTAAAAATGCATTGTCTTACGGAATGTGTTTTCCTTTATTATGTCTAAGAAAGTTCTGGGTTATTACATAAAAAATAAATATATACCACTAATCATTCGTAAAATAAGAATTATAAAATTAATAAAAAAAGAATAAAAACATCTAAATATAATATAAATCGTTAACATTTGTAGAAACAGAATCTTAATTTTGAAATTTTCTTATCTTAAATAAAAATTATATATTTTCATTGTACTTCATATTATTACCATAAGAATAACTTAGACTTTTAAGTATTAAAATTCTTTAATACTTCTAGTAAAAATTGTTTACTGCAAAAAGTCTTTCAAAGAAAATTCAACAACAGTATTGTCCATTTAGCTGAAGGTTTACCTACCGTTAACAAAGCATTTCCCTCTTCTATCTTCGGATTTATTTTATTTCATTTTGCTTTGAATTTTTTTGTAATTTCAAAATTTAATAATAGATTTAAATGTTTTAAATTTATTTTACATATATTTTATTGCTTGCTTATAAAACTTTTGCAAAATGAAAGCATAAACAAAATCAGATTTTATTACTTAAAAATCTCTTCCTGTTTTGAATATATCTTACTTGTGTTTCAATTCCGTCAAATCATATCGGTAAAATAAATCTAAATATAAAACCTTAATTGTAAAATATTGGTTAAAAATTATGCCTTTTTTCCTGCCAAGCATAGATTTTCCTTCATAATAGATGTTTTAATTTTTTTTATCATTTTAAAGGAAAAATAAATACAACAATATTAATTAATAACATAACTATTATTGATGTTTAATTAATTATAGAAAATTATTTATAATTCATGTGGTAATGAAGGAAGCAACCGAATTTAATTAAAATTTTTTAAAAATCTCTAAATTCATTCATTCTAGTTCATCAGTTTAAACGATATTCACTCGCGACATGAACTAACAAATTTATTTCGCAGACTCCACCATTAATTTGACTTAATTACCATGTGTAAGTCATAGACTCAACTAATTAAAACCTCCTCTTATCCATTACTGACACGTCCAATAAAAATTCGAAATTATAAGACATTTTTAGGGAGACATATGCCGCTATTTCATAAGTTCTTTTTATCGCAACCTAAACAGACTAAAGGCACTTTTCAATTATTCGTTTCATGTGTGTCGAACGTCCATCTTTTAGATTTTTTCATACAATGAGAAAACCGAAATACCAAATATACACTCTCTGGATGTCATCAAAATGTCCAAAACTATGTCACAGTGAAGAATTAATTATTTTTTTTCTTTCTTGTAACATATTGGGAACTTAATACGTACAACTTCACCATCAATCTCTTGCGAACAGCATCGAGTCTTTGTTACAAGTGAATGAAACAAATCGTACCAATACATGGTCCAATAATAGTTCAATCATTACAAAGAACTAGATCATTACTTGAAGGTCAGATACTTGAAAGTCATATACTTCCACAATAAGGATCGATGGCTTGCACCCGGATATAGGTAGCTATAAATTATTTCAAAACATGCTTGGCTATTAAACTTGTAAAAGAAGCATTCAGCAAATATGGATATATATATATATACGAGTAGATATACTAAGCTAAAAGTAATTCGATATTTTTTTTGTTTCTGAAACATCGGAAAAGTTTTAGTCTTTTTGAAAATTACGAATAATGAGTCTTCTGCAGGTTATTATTTTAGGCACAATTAATAATCCTTTCATCAATTAATTTAGTTGGGTTTTTGTTGAAGTTTTTGTATTTTTTTCAAGAAAGTAGAAATATATATATATAATTTATTATTTTACTTATTTTGTTTATTAGTTTATTAAAAATATTTTTATTATAGGTTTTCTAAAAGCACACATATTAATATATTTACTTTTTATGCAATTTAATGTATTAAAAGTATTAGGACTTCTCCCTTTTTGAACCTTAAATCTGAAGTATATAAAATTGTATTGGCTTATTTTTATGCATGCACTGTGCTTTGAAATTTATGAGGAAACGTCATTATGAACAAAACTAATTTAATTCATATTTTTCACATTCAATAACTGGTGATCCTTTGTGAATGAATGTACACCTTTTAAATTGAAAAAAAAATTTACATACTCAGTCCCGAAATATAGAATACCCATAAGGAAAACTCTTTTTATATGCTGAATATCATGCCAAAATTTAGAAATTCGGAGGTTGTCTGGGATCCGTGAAGTAAATAGAATTCATTTTGAATAAAATTTATTAAAAATGAAAGTTATTCTTAAAGATTGAGTCTCCTTGTTTCTCGTTGATGCTTTTGAAGCTGCAATAAGTCCTCTAACAATCTGGAACTTTTTGTGATTGCATTAAGTAATTACGGCGAGTTTATAATTACATTTGATTTGATTTAATTGTTTGTTTACGTCACACTGAGAAGCAACTTGAGGGTTATTGACTATGGTCCTCGGTCAAATGACGAGGTTTGCACCTGAACTGGCACTTCCCTTTAAAACTTTTCACGACACTGGAGGATTTGGGAACTCAACCAGATTTAACGTGCATCAGCCTTGCTACATGATGGGTCTTTAGTGGTATCAGTTATTGAACCCTCTACTCGACGAAAGAAATCGCTGGCTGTAAGTCCGCGACTTTGACAAGTAGGCTTCAACAACCACTTAAGTAATTAGTAGAAATCGTAATTAATGGAAATAATTTTAATGAAAAAGAATAATGATACAAATGAACATAACGTATTGTGAGAAATTTTCAGCATTCAACGTGCAAACAAGTTAAATTGATTTTAAAAGCAGATGACATTTCAGTATCTAGTAACGATGCAACGAAGTATGTCAATGTCATTACTGATATTTTTCAAACGTTTGTGGTACTTTGAGTATTGTTTTTGACTGATTGAAAATATGATATAACACCCGCTTTTATCTCCACTGTTGTCATTAATAATTATATAAAAAAGTTAATAATCAGTTATCCAATGAATAGAAATTTATACAGTGATAAGAACAAAGATACCGTATTCAGATCTATAAGTAAGCAAAGGTCAATCGCTAGCCCATTATATCTGTTGAAAAGGCCTCTGTACTCATATAATGTAATGTTTAATATAATAACTTGATTCTTCTCTTACCGAACCAATCGAGTTCGAAACTTTAGAAGATTTGTAGAGGAGGGTTTGAATCCTTGACCTTTAGTAGATCCTCTCTATGTTCTCTCCTAAGGCTCCTTACTTAACTCAAGTAAGACACATATGTCTCACATTGGTAATTTCAACTCACTATCCATTAACTAAAATGTCAACTCTTGCATTAAATGCTTCACCACTTATATATGCATCACCTCAATTATATTAGTTAAGCTTTAATAATTCTAATACAATATACATCACTCATGTTTCACTTATTGGGAATGATATTCAATTTCAAACTCTATCATATATTATTTCCCCAAAGGGTTAATCGAAAGGTGAAATGCGGTAGAGAATTAAAAAAAAAGATATAAATGTTAGCATATATCATTTTCTTGTAATACAATTTTTAAAACAAATTCTGTTGCACCCTCAATGTAAAATAGAAAAATAATTTTTGTTCAATAAATATTCCGCAAAAAGATAATTCATGAAATTAAAAAA
>BMAW01077720.1:8493-20397 GCA_019974015.1 Nephila pilipes | reverse complement strand
CAAATACATTTGCAAAATTTTATAACTGTGTAATTTTAAGTAACAATGCAAACAAAGATTTCAAAATTTTCTACTTAAATCAAGAATGTGTAATTTAATATAAAATATTTCACGTTTCCTCATTTTTATATTTCAGTAATTATTTGCTTTATGTATCTCCATAAGGCATTCATTAAAGGAACGAGGGACAGAAAGCATTAAAATTTTAATTTTTCATCAATCATCATAAAATTAGTTATATTATTTGACAATAAATGCTTACGTCAAATATTAAATTTATTTTACATTTCCAAAGTTATTTTTGTATTATTAAGATTATTCATAATTCTTTTGGTATTTATTAAAATTGCTCAATGCGATTTAAAATGTAACATATTTTTTTGAAAGTGTCTACCTATGATTTTAAGTAAAAAATAAAAAAAATTGACTCATAGAGTTTGGAATTAAATCATTAAAAGGGTTGCTTCACATAGCATTTTCCCTATTTCAGTAATGTTAAAAATCACTAAATTTAAGGAGTTTAAAAATATTGACTTCTTGTACCACCAATTTTAATACGTTGATTTCTTGTAATTATTATTATTATTTTAAAGAGATTTTTTCAAAAACAATTACAAAACAAGTAAAATATACATTAAAGCTCACAATTTTCTAACAATTAGCTTGTTTTCTCACATTTGAATTCTTTGAAAACTAACTGAAAATAAATTTTTAGAAAAATGCTTTCATTAAAATAACAATAAAATTTGAAATCAGCTTGTTAATTTCACTTTAATATATGATGGCGTTTCTTATTTTCTTTGAAGTTTTCGAAAAAAAAGCAGTTTATAAAAATGAATGTTACATAGCGTAAAGTAAAGGTCCTCCCACCAGGCTCCACAGAAGCAATTATTATCAAGAAAAGAAAAACCTAATTCATTTTTATTTTCATGACAAAACGTTCGAAAATACAAAAATGTTCCCAATGTTAACAACAACAAAAATAAAAGAAAAAAAAAAAAAACTGATGATTTTACCAAAAAAAAATCAATTATTAAATTAAATATTAAAATAAGAGCAAACAATAAAAATTTAAATTCGGCAATAATATCCTGTCAGGAATTAAAATAAAAGCATTTAGTTAAGTTCATAAAGTTATTAAATTAAATATATCTTATAATTATAATAATCATGTGTATTATAATGTCAGTATCTTTAACCTAATATCATATATGCTTTATTCTACGCCCAAACATTTTTACTCTATAACAAAAAAATAAAAAAATAAAAAAAACTACACACCAAGAAGGAATTTCCCGATTGTAATGAAATTTCGTATGCATAGACATTTGAGAAGAACATGAAAATGATTAAAATTTGGTGTCCAATAAATGAATAGCGGGACCTACAGTGCATAGAAACTGCGCACTCAGCAGGTGAGCATAAGAAGAGATTATCAATCTGATAGTCATATTTTCTGTTGCATTGCGATTTAGGATATCTTTCAACGACTGAAAAAATGCCTTGCCTCTGGATTCGAACTCATTACGAGCAACTGTCAGAGTTTGAAAGAAATCGTACCTTTGAACTGAAAGTGGCAGTTTGGACAAATTGGAGAATCGCTCGTCATATGAGTCGAAGAGATGCAGCGATTAGAAGATGCTGGCAAGAATGGGTGGACAGTGGGAGATTTAAGCGTCATGATGGTAGCGGTCGACTTAGGGTCACAGCAGAACGGGAGAACAGAGTGATTGTCAGATCAGCTGTCACAGTGAGTGATTCATCGTTATCAACCATCAGACATACGACCCGCACGCGGGTGACCACCATGATCATTCACAGTCGGCTAATAGAGGAAAATCTACACTCGTACCGACCGCTACACCACCTACCACTGTCGAAACAGATTACATTCGTGCTCAGCTCGATCAGGTTGGAATGATGCTGACTGGGGATTTAGCGACGAATCCCGCTTCCAACCGTGTCCTGACGATCATCGAAGATGCGTCTGGAGACGCCCAGGGCAGCGTGCGGATCCTACTTTCAATATTGCATGCCACACAAGCCTTCAACCAGGAGTTATGGTCTGGGGTGCCATTTCCCTTGATAGCCGGACCCCTTTGGTCGTCATTAGAGGTCTACTTACTGCACAGTGGTGCGTCGATGACATTTTGAGACCTGTTTAGCTACCGTTTCTTTTGCAGTATCCTGGCCTTATTTTTCAGTCAATATCTTAGTGAGATCATTACTTTGTAACTATGAAACTCTGAAATAAATCATTCAATTTTTCTGGAATTTTAAATATTTTCTATTGTGTACATAATTTTCCTATCCGCTAGTCTCCATCGGACAAATCCTTCTTTGTGCGTCGTTTTTTTTTTATTTATTTTTTTTTATATAGTGGAATTGGTGACTGTACGACCAATTAATTTTGGAAAAACGTTCCTTAAACTTAGTCATTTGTAATATTATGGAGATTAGGAAAATGGTGAATGATGTGATCCTCCTAATAAATGACAAATTTAAAGATGCTTAGGGCTACTTTTTTTCCCTAATGTAACAAACAAATTCTGTTGAGGTGAAATTCATTTTAAAAATAAAAAGTGTTGATCCTAAAACTAAGAGTTTGATTCTTTTTATCGTGTAATGAAAATAAAATTTTAAATCTCTGTGCTTTCAAACAAAATATGACAGCAAAAAATATTTTGATTGCAATATAATTCCTTTTGAGAAAAACCTATATTTTGGCACCATAAACCATAGTAAATGTAGTTCAGAAGAAATCAAAATAAATAGAATGATTTGTTAAATAAAAAGTAAAAATTAAACATTTGAGTTAATGATTTACAAAGATTTTACAACTTTCTTCTCATACATTCTCGAATATATTTTTTATTCTTCAGGAGCTCATTTCAGAATTCCATATTTCAATATTATAAATAAATAAAAAAAAAAAAAATGAAATGAAATACGACGTTTTTTGTGTGATTTTTGCTCTTTCGATGCACTTAAGGCTCTCGTCTACCGGCCATTTTGATTTCGTGGACGTAATGTTAATCCTATGAAATTTCCATTTTTTTTTAAATCTTTACTATTTGATATATTTGAATGCAGTAAGTTGCATTTGAAAGAGCAAAAAATAATGAAGGCATCTACGGAATTACTTTTTTTCACCAATATTTGAAAATGTTTTATTCCTATTTTAATGATTCGTCTGTGAGTTTTCGGGTCTTTAAATGTATTTTAATATATTTAATATTTAAAAATATTTAAATATATTTTTATGAATCGGAGCAAAAAGTAATTCTTCACAAGGCTTCATTATTTTTTACTCTTTCAGATGCATTTTATTTCATTCTAATAGACCAAATTTGTATTGTAATAAATATTTCTGAATCAAGACAGATGCATCTTAAATCAGCGTCACCTATTATAAATCGAAGTACAATGACATAACTTGTGTTCACGGCATAAACTCAACCGATTCTATCTCTCTTTTAATGTCAACTTGACATGTATTGATAGGAGTAATATAAAACTATTAGTTACATTCTACTTCAGTTTTATTATTTAGTTTTGTTAACTATTGAAGATCAAAGTGAACTTTCTGAAATTAACTAGTATCCATGGAATGGAATGAAATCATATTAAATCAAGTAAAAAAAAAATAAGAGTAAACCTCATAAGAAAGCATATTTAATATATTTGGGTAGAAAAATTAAAAGTGTAATTTGAAATGCATTATATACCAGTTTAAAAATTATGAGTATTTCTATTATAATGAAAATGTTCTTAAACAACAGAAGGATCATAGAAACATATGTCGTTTTTAGTGTTAGTGTAAAGAAGGCTTCTTTTCTTCAATATGTTTCCCCAACCTGCAAATATGTTTTTTTAGCAGTGCATATCCTTTTTTGTGCTCATCTAATTATTTCATTTTCGAATAATCTTAGGCCAATTCAATGACATTACATTGTTGTTAAGCTAATTTATTGACATACATTGTTTATCGTAATATCAATAAATATTAATAAAATAAGAACAAAATATTTATAAAAATATTTGTAAAATAAGAGCAAAATTCTACAATTTTTTTTTTTGCTTAATATCAAACTTTTCTCCAGTAACTAACAATACTAAATTACCTTATTTCTGCATGTGTTTGGTAAGTGGGTATAACAGCAATATTTACTATAATTACGAAACTTCTTAAAATTTATCTTTTTTTTTATTGGAACCACAGAAATATTATTCTGAAATACTCCAATGTCCGAAAACGATGAGGCCGAGGTAGCCTAGTGGTCAAGGTTTCGGATTCGTAACCTGCGGTTTTCGTTCAGTCTTGGGCTCGATCCCTGGCCGCAAAGATCCGACGTGTAGCCGGAGTTGATGCACGTTAAATCTGTCGGGGCCCAAAGTACTCCCGTTGGTGTGGTGTGGATGTTAGGAGAGGGGTGCCAGCTCAGGTGTCGTCCTAGTCACTTGACCGTGGTTCAAAATTACGAGGTATGTCGACAATATTGCTTAATAAATTGTCTTTCGGTGTAAAGTTATCTTGGAATGATCCATTGCAATATATATATATATAAAATATATATATATAACATATATATATATAACATATATATATAATATATATATATATAAATATATATATATATATATATATATATATATATATAGAAATAAAATTATGCAATCCAACCATAAATTGTATAATTTAAATTTTATGCTCAAAATTAACTTCAATAGTGTATTTAGCGTATTGGAGAGGAAAATACCAGCTCAAGTGTCATCCTCATCACTTGGCCAAGGTTCAAAATTACGAGGTCCGTCACCAATGGCTCTCATGTTGCTTCTCAGTACAGTAATAATAAAAATAATCATTGTTTATCGTAATGTCAATAAATATTAATTCCTTACATTATATTTAGAATCGGAGATTTCAAATAAAATAATTTCTGTCTATGTATTTTATCTCAAAACTTATCTGTTATGAAAAGGATTCTTTTATTTTCAGATTTGGCGATGAGAACTGTTTTAAAGCTTTTCAAAGCTACTTAGAAGTAATTTTCTTTTTAAGATATTCTATATTTCAAAATATTTCAGATAAGCATTAATTTTCCCTTCAAAATTTTCTCGTAAATAAAATACTTCTTCGTGAACTGAGCTTATACATGCATCAAATAATTTGATCCAAACAAATATTTAAAAAAAGAAATGGAAATATCTCTTAGGCAAATATGCGTAATGTATCGATTCAGAATTGCTAGTGTTTCTTAGAATAAAATTAATTTAAAAGTGATATGTTCTTTGCGAAAGTAAACATTAATATTTTGCGTATTAATTTTACTTAAAATGTAAACATCACTGAAGGAAAGGATAGGAAAGCTATGAAAAGATTGATTTAACATAAAATTTAGCGTGTTTATTCAGTGCATTTTGTTTATTGAGAAGATACATGTTTTATCATGAATAAAAGGAAGAATTTTAAATTATTGCTACATCTAAGTAATCATTCGAAAAATTTTAATATTTGAAATAAGTTGACGAGAAAATATCTTTCTGTTCGCTTTTTATCTAAACAAGTTGAAATAATCAAAGGGAAATAAGTTGTATTAGGAGTTTTTTTATGATACTATATCTATTCACAAGAATTTTTGCCGCAAATGCCATAAGTTAAGAATGCAAATATGCTTCACTTTTTTCATTCATCAGCGTGTAATGAAATCCATCATGTATGAACATAAAACCGAATATATGTATTTCGACATAAGAATTTCTTATAACCAATAATCTTATTAGACAATGACCATCGAATTTTTATTTAATTTTTAAAATCATTCATCATTATTTCAGTTAGGATCAAAGTTGCCTTTAGACTGGAAAGCACACTGGCATGCAAGGCCGAATATATATGTTATGCCGTACCTAAGAGTACTTTATATTCCTTATTTTAACTTTCTTTTATTTTATACCAATAATCTATTTTAGTACTCCTTGCAAATTAATCTTCCAAACAACACCTCACGTTGTTACTGTAGCTGTCGTCTATAAATTGCGAGAAACCGACAGGTGGGTTAAACATCTAGAGCTTAAGACGAATAAAAGCTGATGCAATTTTTTCCGCACTCTTTTTCCCTCTCTAGTTTTCACTCTGCTTCAATCGTCGCTGTTTTGCTCTCTGATGTCATGTGTACGCTTGATATTTGCCAGTGTAATATGTCCCCAGAAATAAAGCTCGTTACTTAAAAGAGGACTTGATTCCTCCGAAAAAGTTACGACACCAGAATATGCCTTTTGTGTTACATTTAAATACAGATATCTATTTCGATGTTTCAATTCGCATGTGTTCAATTCCTATCTCGCAGATTCCTCGAAACTAACATATCGTATTGCTATATATTGAATACATCACTTGTGCTCTTCGTTATATATTATGGGAGTAGCTTTACATTAAATTCTGTTGGATCACTAAGAAGTCAAGTAATACATTAATGTAGTTAGATGAGCTTTCTGGGAGAGCAGATTTTCTTACCGCATCACAGTGTGATATGGTTTTTTCTGATTCGTGGCGGAGGAAATCTGAGGATCATACAAGACGGGAATGATTTGAACACTCGATTTGTCGGTCCGGAGAAAACTTGTCAAGTCACTTTTTCCACAGCTTTTATCAACTAACCCGAAAGAGATTCTCTTTCGGGCTGGTTATTTAATCCATGTTTTACAATATCTGTTGTAGCTATTGAAGAGAGAAACCAAATACTTCTTCTCCTGTATCACTGTGATCATACGAAAAGGAACATTCTGAATGATATTTGAAGGGAAGATCGCTTTTCAGCCATTTCTACAATTGAAATATATTCCCTCCTTGTTGTATTGAGTTTCGTTTTGAATAGTTCCCATTAGACTTTAGATAAGATGGTGGCTCGATTTGTCACTTGTGCCATAGGCAGTTTATCACTAATTGTGATTGTTTACGGTTGTTATAGTGAGACAAACAGAGGCAAAATTTTGTGTCGGAGGTACGAGCGATCAGTAGTTCTCAACTGTTCTGCCACGTAGCATTCAAGTCCTGGGTATATGGATTGGCGGCGATAACCTAGTGACCATGGTCGCGGACTCGTGGCCGGCCGGTTTTTATCGAGTCATAGGTTCGAGCCTTGATACAGCTAAAGACCCACCGTTTAGCCTAGGCTGATGGACGTTAAATCTGTCAGAGGTCTAAGTCTTCCCGTTTATGTGGTATGGAAGTTAGGGGAGGGGCTGCCATCTCAGGTGTCGTCCTCATCACTTGACCGAGGATCAAAGTAACGAGGTCCGTTGCCATTAGTCCTCGTGTTGCTTCTAATCGAAAGTTAATAAGACTAAATAATTAAATCTGGAAAAATAGAATCAGAAAATTTCGCAGTAATTTACATATATATATCACCAATCTTGATTATAAATTAAATGTAAACAGTAGTGCTTACCGCCTGGAGGACTTTTTAAATGCTTAATGCTTTAATTAAATACGTACTTTCATTCAGCATTATATATATATATATATATATATATAAATATAAATATAAAAGATAAGATAAAGCAATTAAATTATTAAAAACAATATAAAATAAATAAAAGATAACAAATCAAATACAAAAATCTTTACAAGAGAAGAAACATGTGTAGAAAAGGGGATAAATAATTTAATAAAAATTGAATACCCAAACAAAATATTATGTATGTATATAACATTTATTAGCATACAAAAATTATACTAAAATAATAAATATAGTCATTAAAATTTTGTTTAAAAATTCATGTGATCTAAAAAAACTAAAAGCTAAAATAATATAGAATAGTTGAAAAATTCAGCGCATTAACAAACTAAATAAAATGAAACTAAAAATATTATCCAAAGCTTTAAGTAAACAAAATATTCTAATGAAAAAAAAAATCACAATAAATTATTTAAATACCCTTATTTAAATACTTTTAATGTATATAAATGTACACCAATAATTAAAATTGAAAATCAATTTAACTACCGAACAACCTTAAACAACACAACAAAAATCAAGAGAAAAGAATTATAGAATATAAAAACGCAAGTGTTGTCATTTAATATTATTTCACATTTTGGAATGAAAAATGTGTTTTTAAACTGGATTCATAGACCCAACTCCCACACACCATTAGTTACATAATCATTAAGGATATAGATGAATATAATAAAAAAAAAATCAAACAGTAGTTCAACAATAGAAAAATAAAAAATGAAGCTAAAATAGTTCAACCAAATGAAATAAAAACTAAATATTTACATTACGTGATTGTGAGAATACATCTGTAATAGATGAGCAGAATGTGATGAAAACCGGCCCAAATTGAGACACAGTAAAGAGTAATAAGTGATGTTTACACATGATACACTTAAAAATATAGCGATTTAACAGTATGATCAGTAATTTCAGGGTTATCCTTGGAGACAATACATTAAACAACACATTTTGGTATAGACTCAAAGGGAAAGCGGGTTGTCTCTTGAGGGATAACTGTCAATTTTCTCTCAGCCATTTTTCGCATCTCGTCTTTTGATCGATCGATTGATTGATTTTATTAATGCCACCTCAGAAGTAACAAGAAGACGATTGTTGACGGACCTCGTAATTTTGGCCTCGGTCAAGTGACGAGGACGACACCTGAGTTGGCATCTTCCTCTCTTAACTTCCACGCCATGCCTCAGAAGATTTAATGTGCATTAATACTGGCTACACTGTAAGCTTTTAGTGGTATCGAGACTCGAACCCCCAACTTGCGACCAAGCTCGTCTTCTGAAAACGGCGGTGACTACCTACTAAAATTATTACCAGTCTCGTCCCAAACATGTTCGATTGGTGAGTTATTCCATGAAACAGTGGGCAAGGGATGCACCTTGGTACTTTACAGAGCATGTTGGCTGATGTGTACTGTGTGTGGTCTAGCGTTAAGCTGCTTGTAAATGGTATTCGGCCTCCCCTCAAGGACGGGCTGCATTACCGGTTGGAAAGTGTCATCTACGTATGGTTTGGAAGTCATTTTATAAGCAATACGGACTAGTGATGATCTGCATTCGTAAATGAGGGTGCCACAAACCATTGTACTACGTGGTAGCGTGGTATGTCGTTCTACAGTTGCAGCCGGATAGGACCTCTTACAGGATTGCCACTGGAATCGTACACTGCATTTGTTATTGCTTAAACAAAAGTATAGTTCTTCTAAAACATCACATAACACCTTTCCTAATTCCATCTAGCTGTATTCTGACATCATTTCATTCGCAGGCACCTATGCTTTTGACTCAGTGTTGGCTTTCTTAACGGACGTCATGAATGTAGGTTTTCGAATACTAATCGGTGAATAATGGTCCATCAAAACTGTCCTGAAACTGCTATGTCGACGGAAGTGGCCTCCCATATCGGCTCAAGCTTGTGGAAACGTCGTCATACACAGCTTGCTGACGTCAATACCACCATTCCTAGAACTTGCAACATTACCTAACTACTGGCAACCATCCTTGCTACAGCCGTAGTATGCGTGCAGGTACCTGTCCACCGTAATTCCGTACAGTGATCAACTGTTCTTTTTAGTTCGATCACCTTATCTCTGATGGACTCGTCTGTCAGCAGGAAGTGCTGTGATCTTCGGCATCCTTTTATTTTCGGTACTAGATGTTTCCTATGCGATAGAAGAACGATTTGTAAGAAGAGTATTCTGGCTGCACTTGTTAATGAACGCAAAACATTTCGCATCATTTGCGTTACTCGGTGAACTGCGTTTACTGTGCAATTTGCATATATATATATATAAATATAAGAGGTGAATCAGATGAAATAACCGACCACCATTCGAATCCATACCCATTACTGGTTCATCTACGGAAATAGTGTCAGCGGAGGAGGAATGACACACGCAGAGCGAAGAGGAGGAAAGTAGCAGTAGACCAATGTGCCCGAGTACAAATCATAGGTGTACCGACAACATTATTGCCAAAGAAGTGTGTGTTGTTATTCAGTATGAATGGGCACTTGAGCTTAGTGTGTCCTGCATCCATGAACGGACACACTAGTGTTGCATGTGTCTATATTAGTATGTACTATTACAGACCATGTTTGACGACTTAGTCATTTCTCGTCAAATCCATGGACGTTGGTGTTTCATGTTCAGTGAAGGAAGGCATAATTTAGAAGATGAAGGTCGCAGTGACAATAGCGGATGAAAACAACATTGCTAGAGTACATGGCATGGAGTTAATGGACGGAAGTATAATAGTGTCAGACGTGGCATTTATACTGCATATTCTTCGTGCTTAGTCCCATCTAAAACAACGTTGAGGTAGAGGAGGCTGTGAGAAAATTCCTTTCATTACAAGGCACTCAGTTATAGAGGAGTTGTTTTTCGAACTGATTGTACACTACGGTAAACCTTTTAATGTCGGTGGTGACTACGTCGAAAAATGGCCCAAGATATAATATTTATGATGTCATATCTTTTAATTATGGCCATTAAATTTCTGTGTGAAGAAAAGACGGAACTCACTTTCGGAACATCCCTCGTATATATATATATATATATATACTCTTTTTAAAATTTGTTATTTTGAACGCTGCTATTTTCACGTTTAAACATATTTAACATTCACTTTGGAGTTGCGCATACTTTTCTTCACCGCTTATATTGCTAAATTCTAATTGAATGATTAATTAATAAAATTTAAGAAAAAAAAATCATTTTTCTAGAGTATAAATCTCCTGACTCCGTATACGATTAAGTGTTTCTCTTCGTTATGTGTTCGCTTGCTTTCGTGTTGGCGATAATGTATAATTACAATAAGTAATCAATTTAATTGAATAACAGTGTAATTACTAGAGACTGTTACTCTTACGATTACGACACGACTACACCCCTTTCATCCGAAAGAAGCTGCTGACTCTGTTCAATAAGTCGGCAGTACATGCCGATTGTACTTCACTCTGCTGTGAAGACTGAGTGTTTCAGATTTTAATTAAGAATGGGGAGGGAGATTAGAACTGTCCCCACCTTGTAGTTTGTCAAACTAGGAGAGACAAGAGTAGTTAATGATAGATATTTATATAATATTAATAGTGTATTCAATCAGTTACTTATAATACTATCAAAGCTTTTCGTGAAAATTTATTTTCTGTAAGTTAAATTAGAATTTTGATCTTATACAGGCCATTTTAACTTAGAATGAATTTTTGATTTCTATTGTCAAAATTTTAAGTTTGAGAGTTTTTGTACTTTTGATTAGTGAATCTGGTGAAATTTTATTACAAAGTAATTCACTGAGAGGTATGGTTTATTCCAAAAAATATGTTTAATCATGCATTACTGCCCAAAGCCAGAAATATAAATTTAAAATACTTTATGTCGATTATCTTCCGTCTGTCATGTTTATAGTGATTGAATTTTAAAAATTTTTTGGTTAATTTAGTTTTATGATTTTCAGTTCATAATCTAATTTATATTTCTACTAATGCATTTATAATTATATATTAAGTTTCTTTGTTTCTATTTTATTTTAATTATGATTACAATAAATAAGTAATTTAATTATTATTCTTATTTTACATACATATTTCCTTCATACTTTATGTATATTATAAATTACATCTATATATACTTACAAAATTTGATATACAAGGCAGAAAAATGTATGAATATTTAAAACGAGTCAAAATCGTTGAGAAAGATATGAAAAAAAAATTAGAAAAATCCAGAATGAGCAAAACATGATCAAAAAAGTGAAATAGATTAATTCGTAGTAGAAATATTAATTTTGAACACATTATATCCAATAACCAACAACTGGGTCATTCAAAAATGAATGAGTTATTAATAATCATTTAGTTAAACTATATATATATATATATATATATATAT
>BMAW01077711.1:0-73000 GCA_019974015.1 Nephila pilipes | reverse complement strand
AACTCATGTGTAATCAATGGCTCCTATTATGCTTAAAAATGGGTCGCCTTTCCCACTGAAGTCATTAAGTAAACGTTGCAAGATATCCAAATGATCAGTTTTGTTTGCTTCGGTAAGCATTCATGTTACCCATAGCGTAAACACTTTACGGAATTTGAGTTCAACGTGGATAATATGATAAGCAGAATCGTGATTGATATTTGAAGAACATGTTACCTTATGTCTGGTAATTCACCAATGTCTTGGAATCATCTCATCATCTCTCGAGCTTGTTGAATGTTGTCGTCATTGATCCAATTTGATGGCCTCCCAGCTTTCTCTTTTCTATTTTTGTTTCCTTTATTCGAACACTTTTAAACATTTCGATACATACAAAAAAAAAAACCACTTTTAAGAGATAATGTACTATCCCCATGTTCTGACAAAACTCTTTAGTGAATTTCATCGCCTTTCACGACCTCGCACCACAAAAATCTGAACTTTTCTCGTTATTTCTCTTTGGTGTAAGCTGATAGCGTAGCTAACATGCTAATACTGTTGCAGAGAGATGAAGACCACTGACACGATGGTGATTAAAATTCCGCAATCATGACCACAGACGCGGGAACACATCGCAGGAGTCCACTACCTGTCTTTGAAAAATAAAAATGTTCATCGAAAAGGATAATCTATTATTGACTTACCCTCGTACAATGAAGAAAGCGAACTATCAGGAAAATCTAAGCGTTGACTGACCGATAACATTATATATCTTGTTGATAAAATTAGTAACTCATACGATAAGTTTTTATAGGAGCTCACAGTTTTAGTAGAATTCCTAATAAGTCTCATTAACTGGAAGAAGAGAATTTAGTGGTTGCAGTTTATATATATGATTCCGAATTCCAATGAAGATTATTACAACGAATGTTACTTTAAAAATTTATATAATTATCAGACAGATTATTTTCGCCTAAATAAGTCATCGTAACTTTTTATCAATCTTGAAATTTCATCGTAATAAAATGCACTCTAAATAAACATATTGAAATCATTTATTACACAAATAATTAATGCAGTTATGTATCCGAATGGAACGAAATGATTTAAATTTGGGAAATTTAAGCTTTGGAAATAAGAAAAATGCTTGAGCATTATTCGATTTTTATTTTATTTCTTATAACTATTTGGTATTTCAAGAAGAATGACTTGCTCGGTGGTGTATAATTTCTTTTTATTTGAGTCCTTTCTTTTTCCTAAATAGCAAACGCAACACTTCCGTTATCTCTAATCGTTTTCCAACGGTTGTTTGCCTTTCGTGACAATCAGTATTTTGATTGTATTCCCATTTACATCGAAAGGAGCTTCAAATATTTGCTGCGGCTTCCTCTCTAATGCCATCAAGTATTAGAAACGACCTTAAAATTGCTGCGTCCTTAAATTACTCGACAAATCCAGTTCTCCTAAGTTTGATTTTCATACAGATTACATGAGCGCCAAGGAAACGTTGCCTCATGTAGACCATCCTATTCATCCTGTGTGGACTTAAGTCACAGAAATCATTTACATTCCATACAGCAAGTGTTAAAGTCAAAGTTTTTGTTGCTTACCATGTGATGCAGATACTTTAGGCAATGAACAAATGGACTCGGTTGCAAATGATGAGCATCGAAACCTCTGTAGCTAGCAGTCCTACATGAAGACATCAAGCGTCATGTTTAAATTTCCATTCACAAAGCATTCCAGGAATCGTGGAGTCTTCAGATGTGCAATAAACTGCGCTCGGAGAAGCTAGTTATTGTAAAATGGTGTATTGTTCCAACGCGTACAGCAGTGGCCGTGTAGACTCGTCTTCGCTTAGGACACATACTACTTTTAACCATAAAGTTCTTCAGTCTGGTGAGAGTACTCTAGTCCCATAAACTATTCTTCACATTTTAATTGAGTATACAGTGTTTTAATATCATCTTCATACTTTTTTTTTTTTTACCTTTACCTTTTTAAAATTGTCTGACCTCATGGAGGGAAATCCTCACCATAATTAGTTTACACTTTTAAAAAGAAATGAATTCTTAAATCATATTTCCTATTTTATACTTTTTACAATGTTTTATAATATTTTCCTTAATTTATGTCATTTAATGTTTTTTAATTTGGTTTTTAAGGAAAGTGTGAGGAAGATGTAATTGTTTTGTACCTAATTTCTCGGGATATTTGTATCAATGGGCATTTTAGAAATACATAATTTTTTTAAAATTTATTGTTTTAATGTAAAATAAATGTTTTTCATTTGTTTGCTTATAACACCCACTAATAAGAGTTTTGAAAATAAATTATAATTTCTTTAATAATAATGCATTTTTTTACTTTTCTCCTTCATTATTTCTTTTAAATATTTTATTATTATCTTTTAAATCAAACTTTTTAAGTATTTACATTAAATTTAAAATTTTGTTCACACATGGTATAGAATTTTGCTCAAAAATCTAAAGTCACGATTGTTAAAAACGGAAAAAAAATTCTACTTTTTATTTTTCTCAAAATACATAATTTTTATTGGATAAGTTCCAAAATAACTGAAAACTTCTTCTTGATTCATAAATATATAAAAAGGTATAGTTTATTAAAATGTGTTTATGTTAAAAGCAAATTTTAATAAAAAGATAAACATTTCATTTTGATGTACATGAATGAATTCCAATTTTTTGAAAATGGGTGTATCTCGATAATTAATAGTAATTTGAAATGCCTAAAATTAGATTAACTGCATTACTTTTATTGTTGGCAATAAATTGTAGCTTTTCATTGTATTTGAGATGTTTTCGAGAATACGAGAAACGTTTTATTTTTGTCCATCGCATTCAAGCCTCTTTCCATATTCATCACAAAGAGACTTTTGATGTTTTGTAATCATAATAAAAAGGACTTTCAAAATGGTTGTTTGATTTAAGTAATTGAAGAATTTGTTATCAATATTAAAATCGTAATATTATTATTTATAAAAGAAGATGTGACTTAATATTCATAAAACAGATTAAAAACAGATAACTTAATATTGATATAATTGATAAATAACAGATAACTTAATATTGATACAATTGATTAATAATACATATTGGTACAATTGATTAATAACAGATATTAATAAAACAATCATTAATTTAATGATGTCAAAAATATTTACTTTCACGGGTTTGTTTGTACTCAGCTGGTTAAAATCTTGAATAATTGTAGCCTTCATCTATGCTATTTTTAATTATTATTTTAATTTAAAACTTTAATGGAATCACAGTTGTAAAAATTGATTAAATCTATAATTTTGATTTTGCTTCAATCGATTCTAAAAAAAATTTCAAGTAATTATACGTCATATAATATCTTTTTTCGTTTTTACAACTAATTCAAAGCATAAATGTTTTTTTTTTTCAGAACGAGATTTTTTGCAGAAAATATAACAGTTATAGAAAATAATTTGCCCCATTCAAGTGGTGCATTTTTTTTTGAAAATTAAGTGACAATCGAATAAGTTTCCACAAATTTTTAAAAATAGTTGAAAAAACTAAGACATCAGTATATTCAAAATAATTTTTGCTAGAATTAATGATGAAACAGTTAAATTTTCAATCAATTCTAAGACAATAAATCTTATTACATGACTTTATTGCATCGGAAATTGCAATGATGATTTTAATTTTACGTTTTAATCCTGTAAAAGAACTTCAAATAAATTACTATTGTGTACCTCATTGCTCTAAATATTTTAAAATAATGAACTCATTTCAAAACCACATCATGTAAAAGAATGGGGTCTCGTTTTTATTCAGTACTTCTTTGTATTGAAATCTGCATATAGCTAAGGTACTCAAGTGAGGTACCGAGTCATATGTCATCCTCGTCATACGATTATATCTTAAAATAAGATTTCTATAAAATCTACTTAACTTTTTTATTACGAGGCTTGCAAGATAAAAATAGATCCATATGATGCTGAGATATATCATGTATTTCTGAGATGTCTTTGTAAAACAATTCTTAGCCAGGTCATATAGATAACGAGACACATAATTGATTATAGAACAAATAACAAACCGCTTACTAACCGAGTCACTCGCAAATGAATAAGAATTTACCCCAAACTAGGTTTCAAGTGCAAGCTATGAACGTGCTTTGAAGATGAAGGAAGATTGCACCCATTTTATTGTTAAATACTACTTCGAAATATCTATGGTTCTTTAATTACACTTTAGATATTCATTTAAGTCTGGTTCTTAAGCAATTAATTTTTATTTAAAAAAATTCTAGGCCACAAGTAAAATAACAGAAGACAAATTATTCTTTTCACTTTTGTCTTGTATCTTTTTACAGATTTTTAAAAATTAAAAATTCACATTTAGTGTAATGTTTTAACATAAATACCATAAATTTATGATATAAACACAGTATCGTAAAATTATAACATGACTAATTTTTTATAATTATAATAAATATTTTGATTCTGATTTTATTTAATAAACTACAAATAACTTTAAAAAAAGTTATACATAATTTAGTTTTTTTTTTTTTTTCAAATTTCTGATATATTGTTACATTTCTAATATATATCTATCCGAATGAATATTTTAGCGAAATATATATTTTATACATTCACTTAGTTCAAAGAAACTAATATTGCAATATATATCCTCTATGAAGTTCTATCTCTCGAATGGCAGCGATAGACTTGTGGTAGTGCTACTAGAAAAGCCATCGCCTTTCGTAGAGACGCATGTTCTTGATATGACTAAAGACAAACCGGAATGATGCTTGTTAAATATGTAGAGGCAAAAGGTTATCTGGTAGTCATTTTCTGGAAATTTGGAGATAGAGAGGCCAGTTCAGATATCGGTCTCAGTTCAGATAGTTGAAATCTGTCGAAGTTTAATGTACTTGCATCGGATTATATGATGTTAAACTGATAAGAAATGGGTGCTGCTTCATATATCGACCTCGTTACTTGAACGTAATTAGTTCGAAATAACGCAGTTCATCGACTTCGCATTCCTTTTTACTAAACCCTTACCGAAAGAAAGTTAAAATTCATATCGTATTGAGAGGTGGAAGGAAAAGACGAGAATTTCATGGCCAATCATGTTTGCCTAAATTAAGTGTTCTCTTCCAGATTCGATTCAAAAGCATCCTGCGAAACAGTGCGGGAATTTACTGTTGAATTCCAATGGGATTTTAGTATTTTCAATCCAAAAGAAAATCCTAACCTGTAGAAGCAATTGGGAAAAAAATTTAATGATCCATTTTTCCACTTAAAAATATAATTTGTGCTTATGGGAGTTATGTAAAGGTGTTGAAAAAATTATTCGGAACGTGTCACTTGATCCATTCTGCGTGCAGTATTAAGAAGAAACGCTTTCTAGTTGAGACAAAGAGCATCATCGCCGCTTGAATGCTTCAAATAAAAGCGCCTGATTAATCATATTTGTGGAACTATCAGCTATATTTTCAGATGAAATGTGAAGTCTTAATACCCCATGTGGGAAAGTAAAGATGAAAGGAGAATGAAATACGAGTGCTCATGTTTCCTCCTTCTTATAAGTGAACTCTGGTTTGATATTATAAGGACTTGTCATTGTGATGAAAGTAATATCCTTAAATCTGTGGATGATTAATCCAAGCTTCTCTTTTGAATTAGGCTAATTAATTATATTATTTGATTTAATTAGTGTAGTGAAATAGGATAGTGTATTCAGTTTTCTTGATCAAGTATCCCGCACTAGCAGAAAAGTTTCCCTTAATGATTTTTTGAGTTTATGGTACATAAAGAAACAGAGTCTTACATATCAGTAATATTTACTAATCTCTGTATGCGGAAAGTAAAGGGACTGATTTATTGATTGAATTTTACTAACCCGTTGACTCCCAACGTATCACATGTGATATGCTCGTGTGTACTCTACTGAGGCCATCGTATCACATTTGAAACGCTCCGAGAGTGTCTGCTGCAGACCATCGTATCAATACAGATACGCTCGATGAGAACGCTTTTTTTGAATTTTTATGTGTTACTAGATGGTGTGACAATACCGTGAATTCTATATAGATAGGATATTTCGAATATAGACCTTCATGTTTTGGGTTTGGATTTCCCTTCTGGCTGTCGAAGGGGGAATTGTTTATGTATTCAAACAGTATTTGTTATGGTGTAGTTATTTGAATGTGATGACATGATTTAAAAGGCTCATTTACTTTTATTTTTTTCTTGTTCGTTTGAAGTTCGAATGGGAACTTATGGATGTTTATGAGAGGTAGAGTCTTTATTTGTAGATGCTGTTTGATTAATTCCATCGGTTTTTTTTTTTTTTTTTTTTTTTCGTTTAGCGACTGTCATGGTGAAAAGAAAGTATTTAACAGAGAAGTGAGACTCACGAATTAATGAATTAATCTGACAATGATATAAGTGAAAATGCTGATAAATGTGCAGTCTTCAGTGAATTAGATGATGAGTGTGGAACATCAAATGATATATAAGGAAAAAGAACAGAAAATACTCATTCATGTATAAGACGTGGCGTTAGTTTAAAAATATACCACACAAGAAAATAAGATTTTTTTTTTTAATTCTTAATATTTCATGTAATTGTATATCATTACACCATGAAATTTATGTATCAAATTAAGTATATATTGTATTTTCCTAAAAGGTAGGATTTTATGTAATAATTTTATGCAATTTTATTGTATCAAACGTGTAATTTTCGTTATATTCCTTTTATTCCTTATGTATTAATTTTAATACATTTTAAATAAAATATATATACGAAAATCAAAATATTCCTATGAATTGCCGATTTTAGAGGAATTTTTTTTACGAATTAGGCTTAATATCTAAAACTGCCTGGGCGCATCGTGATCCTCAGCGGAAAGAAGCCGCGGGCTCAGGGAAGTACTTCTATTTTCTCCCTTCTGTAGTGAAAGGGTTAAAATCGGATTTTCAAGAAAAATTACCAGAGCCATCTCGGTCAAGTGACAAAAACGCCATCTGAATTGGTATCAACCATATTCGTATTTCCACAACTTATCAAAAGAAGGAGTAGAAGTCTCGGAAGATTTTAAAAAAATTAGCGAAATAAACGTGGGCTTCGACTTCATATACATGACCACTATGTATCCAAGGTGGAAAATACAACTCCAAAGTTATAGTGAGCTATTGGACTAAACACCCCACGTTTGCATATACAACATATATAAATAATGTAAGTGATATCTGTAAAATTGTGGGGCCGCGGTAGCCTTATGGTCAAGGTCATGGACTAGCGGCCGGCGGTTTTCGTTCAGTCGCGGTTTCGATCCTTTGCCGCCAAAGACCCGCCGTGTAGCCGTGGCTGATGCATGTTAAATCTGTTCGGGGCCCAAAGTCCTCCCAATGGCGGGGTGTGGATGTTAGGAGAGGGGGTGCCAGCTCAGGTGTCGTCCTCGTCACTTGACAGTGGTTCAAAAATACGAGGTCTGTCTCCAATAGCCTTCGTGTTGCTTCTAGTGAGGCGTTAATATAAACTAAACTAAACTAAATCTTTAAATTTGTGTATGATTGATCGGAGCTTCGTCACTGAGGTAGCGGTACCATTCATTTTATTTTACTGTAATAAAAAATGTAGTTTAAAAATATTTATTAAATGCAATTATTGAAATTCCGGGATTCTTTGTGATCTTTCAAGGTGATTAAGTATTTTTCTCTTAGTCTATTTGCAGCATTAAGTCAGCTTTTCATTCTGTTGTTTTTTCTCTTCTAGGATATGACAAAGAAAACGTAACAAATATTACAAAATATATTGAGCAGCACCGTGAAGAACACGAAATTCTAATAACAATTCTTGAAAAAAACTCCTTTTACATTAGTGACAAAGAGGTAAAGAATGTAGCATTCTTAAAATCACATCATTCTTTTATTATCTACTCTGCAGATTTCAAATATTTTCTTTTTCGTGTGACTTAATATGTTCAATTTTTATTTTAAAATATCCTTAGATAGGACATTTATCTTTCAACATGGTATTCATTTCAGGATACGTTTTAAAGAAGTCAGTGTTCGTAAAATCTTTTTATATTAATCAAATGTAAAAGAAATAGAGTAAATATAATAATGATAGCTCTCTCCAACCCATATAATATCTATGATATTGGTATAGAATATTCTTATAATCAGTCAGAAATTTTTGTCCCTTCACATCACTCATCAATCAAACAATCAATGTGTAAAAAGAACATCTTAAGAATCAAGATGTTTATGAGTTATCATTAATAAAATAGTTGAGCGGGGAACTGCAGTGTCTTCAACAGGAAAATATTAGCAAATTTGTGTGTTAAAATTGCCCACATTCCCTTAAAAGCAATTAAAGCAATAAGCGTGGAATCTAAAATAGTTTTCCACGGAAAAAAAGTAAATATAACAAACATTCGATCTCAATTAGGAGAATGAATATGCTAACGTCTCCCTCACATCGGGCCAATACAATTCTATATTATAATGAATTTTTATTTCATATTTATAAAGTATGTATGACTTGGGTCCTCCGAAAAAGACGACTTATTGTTTCATTGATACAATTAAGTAATGTTCAATGTTTCAGAGGTGTTACAATCTCAGTTAAAATTCTTCTAAGATGAGTGGGTGGCCGAATTAGCTTCCTGTTCTTGGAGATGAACTCTCGATCAACGTTGTTTAAATCTGGTCCTGGGTTTGTGACCTGATGCAATTAAAGATCCAACGTGTATCCGAGGTTATTGCTCGTTAAATCTGCCGACACTCAATGTCTGTCTGTCTGCCGATACTCAATGTCATCATTATTATACGGGAAGAATTAAATAACTTTTATATAATTCTTTTACCTATTTATTTCCGCTGTTTTGCTTCATTTGATATATTTGAGATATTACGAAAAGATTCGGCCTTATCGGTCAAATCGTACACTTGTGAAGTTTGAAAAAGGCCATTTTGCGGAAAGTTCGATTTAAAATCTTATTTAGGCTGTCGAACAAATGAGCGGCAGTATTCTTGACATTTTTGTAATAGGATACACTTGTTAATCGGTCTAAATTAAATATACATTTATGCATTTACACAAATGAAACGCCTTACGTTTGCGAATTATACGGGAAAGGAGTTTCTCAAAAAGGCAATTTAAATCGACATTTCCGTATCCATACCAATGAAAAACCACATGTTTGCAATATTTCTCAAAAGGCCTTCTATTAAGCAAATAGCCTGAAATTGCATCTACTTATTCACATAAAAGAATAATCAAACATTTTTGAAATTTATAGGATAGTTTTACTTCATAGAAAAAATATGTGTGCATGAAATTAAAGAGAGTATCTGAAAATTAAACGGAGGAGATGAAAAACTTACTTTGCATATGGTATATTTTCCGTAGTCTTGTGTATACGGGTAATTTTATGCTTTTGAGATTTTACGAAAATATGTCCTTTAACAAGCTTTTATATTATTCTATTGGTTGTCATCTCACACTGTTTGAAATTCAATTTAAAATTTTTCTGAAGAAAATTAGATGATTATAAGTTAAGCTTTTAATTTTTTTTTATTTTTGTACAATTCATTATTTTGCGCTATTTACTTTTTCCTTTTATACTTGCTATACTGGTTCATTTGATAGTTTTGAGATATTACGAAAAGGAGTCATTTGTACACATTTAAGTTATTTCAATGTGTTTCCATTTGTCAATATTTTCATAATAATTTTAAAGTTCCTAAATGAAATCATATTTCTATGCATAGACAATGGTTTAAAATATTGTAAATAATCCATTATGTTGTTTTATATTTTACAGATCTTAATCATTTTATTACTGTCAAGTATTATTTCGAACGAAATAACTTTAAGTTTTGTACAAATATATTCTTTTAATTATTGATAAATTTTTATCTGTTTTTAGATTGAACACTACTTAAATATAAATTTCATAAAAATATCGAAAACTATTTCAACATTATTATTATTATTATTATTCATTCTGAAAATGCTTAGATTATGAACTGGACAAAGTTTGCATAAGATTTGAATACCATATTTTATAACGTTAAATATTTTTATCTTACAGGCATATGTAGTGCAAGTCTACTATGAAATAAAAACAAACACTTTTAAACTTAAGAATAAAAATAAAGCATGGCATATGCATGACATTTCTTTCGATGTGAAATAATTTTTTATAGTCGTCTATAATAATAATTTAAAATAATTTTGCTTTCATGAATTATATTATTTACTTTAATAAATATCATATATTCCTTTGTAAAAGATGTACCCTTTTTACTTTAAAATTTCATCTTGAAATGAAGTAAGTCATACGTAATAAAGGTTAGGGTTAATTTTTTCATTTCAAAGTATAATACGCAATTTATATTGCGTTTCAAGACCTTTGAAAAAATATATGTTGACTATTACGTATTACATAAAATTACAATTTTTTTTCTAAATATCATACCTTGAATTTAGGTTTTTTTTCAAAAGAATCCTATAAAATTTCTCGGGTGCTTTTTATTCCATTGCAACAAAGTATAATGGATGACGCAATTTCATACAGGTTCTGAGTTTCATATGATCTACCCCTTCCCCCGCCCCGAAAAAAAATGAATTTGATCGGATTTACTTCATGCATAAGATTTTAATTTGAATACTATATTGTTTAATGCTACTTGTACACTACTTTGCTCGTATAATTTACCTTTAATTGAAAATGACCAGCTGTTTTAAAAGTAATAAATTAATAATTCTTTAGTTAAGATATTTCTGTTTTTATTCATGTTATTTAAGATGCAGCAACTGCAGTGTTTATAGTTTATCAGAAAAAGAGAATTTTGCTTATTTATTATGTTGAATATTTCCTTTTATGCTAAAAAACTTGTAATTTATCAAAAAAATTTTGTCATATTAAGATTAGCACCCGTTGTTCTACCAAAGATGTGTAGACCCATTTTTCTAGATCCTATAATTATTCTAAATTCCTAATCCATATTCAATGGATTTTAGAATTTGGCATATTGATGGAAGATTTTTATATAATTAAACTTTAGAATAAAATGCCTATCCACGTTTTCTTGTCACAAAATATTTGAAATCACATTCTCTTTTTCACATCTTCTCAAATTTTCTACTTTTAGAAGATCAGGAAATCTGGAGATTTGGGAGCTATCTCAAATGTCGTCTTCCTTATCTGAATTGAGATTAAAATTATGGATTCATTTTCCGACAACCACCGTTTTCACTCTAAATGCAGTGGTTATTTAAAAAAATTAAATATTTGGCAAAAAACGTTGTATATTTTCCAATATTTTTCAGAAAATCAAATTTCAGATTATGTGGAACTGTACTTTCTTTTTAATTTGCTGCCTTATCTCAGTCACATGTGTAAGGGTGGATGAAATGGGAACGGAACTTTGATAATACGTTATTTTATTTTTGTATGAATGTTCCGTTATGAAGAGGTAGACTGGGGGATGTTATAGAAAATCCTAATGTGGAATGGTATTTTCTCGTTTAGTTACTCTGAAGTTATGTGCTATGGTGGTCATATGTTCGAGCCAGCGGTAGCTTCGGATTGCTTTATATCATTTCAGCAGAAACAATTTTGTTCCTCGAATGGATTTTGATAAGTGTTGAATCTTGACAAAGGTTATAAAAAAAAAAGAATTAATTCCTTGGCCGGTATGTGTTAAATACTTTAAAGTTAGAACAAGAAGAACATATTTATAATTGTGATAAACATTTTGTTTGATAATACTTACTACAACTACTAAAAAACAATAAAAAAGCTAGGTTCTAGTGTATTCTGAAAGTTCTGAGAAACTGTTACATTTTTTATTTAAGTCTAGCCATATCTTTTATTAAATGTTTGACGCATTCCAGTTGGATGCAATTTTAGTGTTAACATGTTTCTTGAACAAGAGCGAAATCTGGCAATTCTGAGCCGAATGTTCTCTGACAATTCGGAGATGTGTTTCTTCTTAAGACAAAATAAAAAACATTAAAAATGACACATATTAAGGAAAATATTGTAAAAAGTGTAAAATTTTAAATGTGATTTAAAAATTCAATTCTGTTTGAAAACGCAATCAAGTTATGCTAAGGGTTTGTCCCTATCAGTTCAGACAATTTTTAAACGGTAGAGGTAAAAGTAAGTGCGCTCATGAGAATGAATAACTGGATACTTTTAAGATATGATGAACAGTGTATGAGACGTGACAAGAAGGACACTTGGAAGTACTTTCCAAATCAAATATTTTTGTGGGTCATACGAATATGTATCTAATGCGAAGGCGAGTCAACCGGAAATCTGCCCTATGATTTGGATTGTTACGCCATTACGCAATGATTAACTTCAACAACCATAATTTATTATGTGTGTGAAGACTCTACAATTTCTGGAACGTCTTGTAAATAGATTATAAAATAAACTGTAGCCTTGTAGTGGATCTTCTAGAAGACGTTCCATTGCCGATCGTGCAATTAATTTAACTTGTTCACACACCAAAATAACAAAATGACTTGGTAACAGGTATGGAACAAATCTTTCCATTTTAATCCTTGCTATATCGAATGTAAATGATTTCTGCAATGTCAATCACGACCGGATGACTGATTGTCCTATAATTACAAACGTTTCCAGAAGGATCATTCTGTCTGTATATATTACGAGCTTACGAACACTGGGCTGGTAACTGGGCCTGATGGTATTAGAACCCAAGACTCGATTGAAACAATGCCCTCCGTGATCTCGAGTCCAGAACCACTCACCTACTGCGACCTCTCTCCGATATCAGTGATAGGATAAGATACATTCAGCTATATCACTTTCATTATACTAGGGGAATGTTTAAAATATTAGATATGGCTTGACATAAATAAGAAATGTAACAGTTTCTCAGAACTTTCAGAATACACTGAAACATAACTTTTTTAATGTTTTTCAGTAGTTGTAGTAAGTATTATCACAAAAAATGTTTATCACAAATACAATTATGTTCTTCTTGTTATAACTTTAAAGTATTTCACACTTACCGGCAAAGGAATTAAAAATATTTTACTTTAAAACATTTGCAAAGATTCATCACTTATCAAAACCCATTCGAGAAACAGAATTCTTTCTGATAAAATGATATAAAGCAATCCGAAGCTACTGCTGGCTAGCACATATGTCCACCATAGTAAATAATTTCTGAGCATCTAAACGAGAAAATACCATTCCGCATTAAAGCTTTCTATCACATCAACTACTCTACGTCTTCATAAGTTTAACGGATCATTCATACAAAAATAAACTAAAGTATAATCAATGTTCCGTTCCCATTTCGTCCACCCTTACACATGGGACTGAGATAAGGCAGCAAATTAAAAAGAAAGTACAGTTCCACAGAATCTGAAATTTGATTTTCTGAAAAATATTTTAAAATATACAACGTTTTGTGCCAAATATTTAATTTTTTTAAATGACCACTGCATTTAGAATGAACACGGAGGCTGTCGGAAAATGAATCAATAAATTTAATCTTATTTCAGATAAGGAAGACGACATCCGAAATAGCTCCCTAATCTCCAGATTTCCTGATCTTCCAAAAGTAGAAAATTTGGGAAGATGAGAAAAAGAGAATGTGATTGCAAGTATTTTGTGAAAAGAAAACATGGATAGGCAATTTATTCTAAAGTTTAATTATATAAAAAATTTCTATCAATATGCCAAAATCTAAAAACCATGAAATTGGAACATTAAGCTAACATTCAGTGGTTGGCCGATCAATTGATCGGCCACCCACTCATCGTTGAAGTAGTACTTCGACTGAGATTGGAATACGTTTTAAACCTTGACTATGACTTCAATGTATAATCAAAATAATAATCCCATTATAAAATAACAATTTATTGGAATACTGTGAGAGAGACGTCAGTATATCCAGTTCTTTAGTCTCTTAATTCAGATTGAACCTTTGTAATAAATACTCTCCTTTCATGGAAAACTGCTACGACACTTTTTAAAAATTCAATTGAAAGGCAATGAGATTTAAATATTTCTCTAAAATCAAATGGGGAGAGTAGATCAAAACATTCTTATGTATAAAAATTATCAGTTTACTTTCCAAACATATTTTGGTGTGCGATATAAATAAACAAATAAAAAACATTTATTCTAAATCCAATTAGAATTTTAACACAAATTAGATATTTCAGACATGTAAAAAAGCGTCAGAACATTGCAAAGAAATCTTATACACCATTACATTACGACGCATATACGATCAAGCATGGTGAGAGATATTTTGCATTATGTATGCACAATGTATTAAAATGTAAGATAAGAGACAAAAAGAACGCCAAGATCTTAAACGTTTTCTTTTGTTCTTGTAACAAATCTAATGAAATCTCATGCATATTTGCAACACTCCAAAATGATAATAAAATTTATAGAGGGAGAGTTGATAACCAAGTCCGTCTCAGTGGTTGTGTAAAATCCTAAGAACAATTGCAGTTGATATTTCGGTTCATAAAATGCATTTGCGCATGAGATGGTAAAGTGTAATTTTCCACAAAAGCCTGAGATATAAGGCATAAGTAGAAAAAAACTAGATGTAATATAAAAGGTAATTAATATTAAAATGACCTTTTCTTAGGGAACAAGCAAAAACACAGGCACTGATGACTATTATCTATCACTATTGAAAATTCTCTACTTCCGTACAGCTCTTGGAACACATAATGGACTGCGATTAACTTTGAAAAGAAGAAACAATTTTTACATTAATTGCAGAAGAGTCACTCGAATTAAAACTAAATTTTGATGTTAAAGGGCGTCTTACATAAAGGAATATTCGGTATTTATCAAAGTGAATTGTAAAATTCAACAAAATGAAATTTAAAAAAAATATTTTAGAACGCTCAAAAAAAAATTAATACTCAAACAAATGTCTAATATAAATCATGCTTTATTACTTATTCTTCATGTAACAAGTGATTTTTCGATTCGTAGAAGAATTCCGTCATATACGTAAGTAAGAATAAAATCTAACATTTCACAATAAAGTAGTCATATTTCATACAAAAATAATCGGTATCAATAAGATACTTTGTCCAGTTCCAAAATATAAAAACTATATGTGGGAATATTAATAACAATGGTGCTTGGTTAAAATAGTTTTACATATTTTAGGAAGTTTATGATTGACAAAGATCCAAATCTGAAACCACGTACAAATGCATTATGAAGAACAGTTTTCTTAAGAAGCAACTTTTAAGATTTAAACACATTTCATTAGAAATTATTTTGCAAAACAAAATAATTTATCTTCGTAATTCATAACACATTTGAAGGATTTACGAAAAAATTAAATATATTTAATTATTTTTGTATAATATTCTTATTTTATATAGGCAATATAACAAAATGACTTTCAAATAGTGTAAGTTGTCAAGAAATAAAATATATATTATAATCACGTTTTAAAGACAACTTTTCGTCAAATACGTTTAGTTTAAAATGGAACTGTGACATGGTATACATAAAATACACCTTTCATATATAAAAGTATATAAACTTCACCGTTTAATTTCCAAGTTCATGGTTTATATTCATGCTTACATCTCTTTTTCTTAACAACTAAAATTGTTCCGCAAATTTCACAAGTAATCGATTATTCCTTTTCGTGAAGAAGTAAATGCAATTTCAGGCTATTAGCATGACAGAAAGCCTTCTGACAAATTTCACATACGTAAGGCTTCTCCTTTGTGTGAACACGCAAATGCGTTTTTAAATTACTGTTTTGAGAAAACCGTTTGTTGCATATTTCGCAGACATAAGGCTTTTCGTTGGAATGAGAAAGCAAATGTGTTTTTAAATGATCCTTTTGAGAAAATCCTTTCTTGCATAATTCGCAGACATAAGGCTTTTCGTTCGAATGAATATGAAGATGTATTTTCATATTACTTTTATCAGTGAAAGTTTTCTGGCAAAATTCACAAACATAGGGCTTTTCTTGTGTATGCAAACGCAAATGCCTTTTTAAATTCCCCTTTCGAGAAAAACCTTTCTTGCATATTTCGCAGACTTCCGGTGTTTCTTGGGTATGAATACGCAAATGCATTTTCATATTACATTTTAAAGAGAAGGATTTCTGGCAAATTTCACAAACGTAAGGCTTCTCCATTGTGTGAACACGCAAATGCGTTTTTAAATGACAAATTTGATAAACCCTTTTCTCGCATATTTCACATACATAGGGTCTTTCGTTGGTGTGGGAACGCAAATGTATATCTAATGTAGAACGATGAATAAAAGTCCGATTGCAAAAACCGCAACAATACTGTGTCTTATTCGTATGGCAGTGTAAATGAACTTTTAAATCAGACTTACGGCCAAATGGCTTGGTGCAAACTTCGCAAGAGTAGTATTCTTTCCGTTCGTGAACATCCTGGTGTCGTTTTAAACTGCTCATACAGAAGAATGTTTCTTTGCAATCATTACAAGCATGCAATTTTTCCTCCAAATGATTTCTTTTATGCATGCGCAAGTTTCTCAAAGAAGAGAATACTTTATGACATAAATGACATTCATTCATTTTATTTACACCCGCTTAAGTGAATGCGACTTCGGTGTGTCCTTTTGAATTACAACCTTGTTAGTTTCTATGAAAATAGATTTCAATGTAACGGGAACTCAAAGATTGCTGAAATGTTTTGTGCTTGAAGGTGCTTGAAAAATTCATAAACATTCCGATATTTGGAATTTGAACTAAACTTTTTGTTTGATTCATTGATTGATGTGAGAAATGGAACCACTGAAATTTCTATTACAATAAAACTATATTATTTGGCTTACATGAATCCATCTTCTTCATTCATCCGATATAAAAACTTTTCATTTTTTGATAAAACCATTTTGGCAAAGTTAAATGTTGAAGAAACTGTTTCCAAGTGAATATCCTACTGGAACATGTCTAAGATTTATATCAAAATTATTAAAATTAAAAAAAAAAAAAAAAAAAAAAAAAACACGGAAAACTTATGCTACACAAAAATCAAAAGAATTTTAATGTGATAGAAAAATTGAATAGGTAAGATAATATAACTTCAAGAATGCTAAAATTTGAAATGTATGCCACCACTGTTCAAGGCATATTGTTTTCAGGTTTTACAGTCCTTACGATGCCAGACAAATTTGATCCGTACGATGCCTAGATATATCATGTATTTCTGCAATGTCTTTGCAAAACAATTCTTAGCCATGTCATATAGATAACCAGACATTGAATTGATTATAGAACAAATAAGAAACTTCCTACTATCTGAGTCACTGGCAAATGACTAAGAAGAATTTAGCCCAAACATGGATTCAAGTTCAAGCTATGAACGTGCTTTGAAGATGCAAGGAGATTGCAACCATATTATTGTAAAATATTTTTTCAAAATATCTATGGTCCTTTAATTACACTTTAGATATACATTTAATCTTATTCTTAAGATTAAATTTTTAAATAAATACTTCTTAAGCAATTAGTATTTATTTAAAAAATTATTGTCCACTTGTAAAAAACAGAAAACAAATTATTCTTTTCATTTTTGTCTTGGAACTTTTTATAGATTTTATAAACTAAAAATTCACATTTAATGTAATGTTATAACAAGGATACCATAAATGATGATATAAACATAATATCGTAAAATTATAACATGATTAAAATTTTATAATTATAATATATATTTTGGTTCTGATTTTATTTAAAAAACTGTAAAAAACTTTAAAAAAGTTATATATGATTAATTTTTTATTTTTTTTAAATACCTTAGATGTTACATTTCTAATATACACGTATCGGAATGAATATTTTAGTGAAATGTATATTTTATACATTCACTTAGTTCCATGAAACTAATATTGCAATATATATCCTCTATGAAGTTCTATCTCTCGAATGGCAGTGATAGACTGGTGGTCGTTGTACTAGAAAGTCCAGTGCCTTTCGTCGAGTCGCAGGCTCTTGGTGTCACTAAAGACAGACCGGAATGATGCACGTTAAATATGTAGCGGCAAAAAGTTCACTGGTTGTAAGTTTCTTGAAATTTGTAGAAGGGGATGCCAGTTCAGGTATCGGTCTCGTCTCTCGACTGAGGATCAAACTTATGAGCTCCGTCGCAAATAGCACTCGTGCTGCTTCTAGTGCACATTAATATAAGCAAACTACATCTTATATCAGATGAAAAACGGTGTTGTGAAGTGGTATTAGACTCGAAATCACGATGGGTGTTATTTACAGCGCCTCATGGATTCGAGTCTGAATTTCTCTAAAGACCCGTCAAATAAAAGGATAATGCAGTTGAAATCTATAGAGGTTAAATGTAATAACAATGGAATAGATGATGATCAAGTTTTGAAATATGGTTGCCATTTGTTCTTCTTTTTTCTTATATATGACTCAAAATAACTAGGATCATCGCCTTCATGTTTTATTTTTATGATAGAGGTGTGGAAGGTAAAATTTGTGGCTCCTCAACATGTTTGAGTCAGATAAAGTATATTGATGAAGGTCCTTTAAAAATCATCCGAAATAAAGACGAATTTTACAATTAAATCACGCTTCAACTTTATTATTACAAGCAAAGAAAATGCATAACCGGAAAAAGTCTAAGTTAGAATCTTTTGAGATCCCTTTCTTTCACCAAAAACACGTGTTGCCCTTTTCGGCGCTCTTTAAACGTAGACATTAATTTGTTTCAACGTTACCGATTACAGCAAGAAGTTTAAGCACGTTCTAGTTCAGTTAAAGAGAATCATCGTCACATGTTCCTCACAATAAAACATGTGATTGAACACATTTTTGACGACCACAGTTTCCAAACTTGATGGTAATGAAGATTTTATTTCCTCAAGTGGGAATGTGCTGAAACGATTGGAGAGAATGATATACAAGGGCTTATGTTCACATAATTTAATCTACCTTCGGTTAGGGAAAATCAGGTCCTTTATAAAAGACATCCAAATTTAGTGTGTGATCCTAAAACAAACATGAGAATTCCTATTTACAACATATCGTTAAGATGACAATAATATCCATAAGTTTGTATTCTACGTATATGATTAATCAGAAATTTGATGCTGAAATACGTTTATTTTATATATATATATATATATATATATATATATATATATATTAAATATATATAAATTGTATAGATTCTTAAATTTTCATCATCAAATCCTACATCCAAGGCTCCAAAAATAATTGTTTCGCTTAGTGACAGTTTGAGTTTACGGAATATTCAGAAACAAAGAATTATATGTCCTTTCCATTGATTTATTTTAATAAATTTTAAATGCAGAAAACAAACTTACTGATTTAATGAATCACATGTTTATTGATCTCACACTTTGAAGCATAATTACGTTGCGATTGGCAACGTAAATTCGATCCCCATTCAAGTGACAGAGACAATTACTAAGCTGGCACCACCTTTTTCAACTTCGAAACTTGACAAAAAAAAGAACTAAAAATCTCGAATGATTTAACGTGAAGTATGCTACCTAATTGAAGAGTTTTTAGAGGCAGTAGGGCTCGAAGACACGAACTGACGGAAATGACGTCGCTGGCATTCTCACAATCATAGACACTATTTTACCGCGGCTACAATTAAATTTACAATTAAACACAATTAAAAGTTATAGTGGGATGCTGAGCTAATCACCAAACAATTCTATATACGAAACATAGTAATGATAAGAGTAATATCCAACGTTTTTATATGATTAATAAAAGTTGCGATCCTGAAGTAAGGGCACAATTCATTTTATTTTAATTAATTATATACTTTAAAAACATTTACTTTATGCATGTACTAAGATACGAGAAGACTTTGTGATCAACAATGTGTTCTGACGCACTCAAACTGTCAGCAGTATTGTAAGACATGAAAACAATATGCATTTAATAATCGTGGCACACATTTCAAATCTTAGCATGTTTCAAGTTATATCATCATACCTATTCCACTTGTCTATCAGATTTCAATTCTATTGCATTTTATGTGTCATAAAAGTTTCTGTTTTTTTTTTTTTTTTTTCTCGGAAATTTTTGAAAATTTTGATATAAGTTTTAGTTAGGTTTCAGTAGGATATTCACTTCAAAACAATTTCTACAACATTTAACTTTGCCAAAATGGTTTTTAACAAAAAACGAAAAGTTTTCGTAAAGGATGAATGAAGAAGTTTGATTCATGTAAGCCAAATAATATAGTTTTATTGTAATAGAAATTTCAGTTGTTCCAGTTCTCACATCAATCAATGAATCAATCAAAAATGTTAGTTCAAATTCTGAATATCGGAATGTTTATGAATTCTTCAAGCGCCTTGAAGCACAAAACTTTTCAGCAATCTTTGAGTTCCCGTTTCATTGAAATCTATTTTCAAAGAAACTAACAAGGTTTTAATTCAACAGGACACACCAAAGTCGCATTCACTTAAACGAATGTAAATAAATTGAATGAATGTATTTTATGTCATAAGGTATTCTCTTCCATGAGAAACTTGCTCATGCATAAAAGAAATCATTTGGAGCGAAAACTGCATGCTTGTAATGAATGCAAAGAAACATTCTTCTGTATGAGCAGTTTAAAACGACACCAGGATGTTCAAGAACAGATTGAATACTACTCTTGAGACGTTCGCACCAAGCCATTTTGCCGAAAGTCTGAATTGAAAATTCATTTACGCTGTCATACGAATAAGAGAGAGTATTCTTGCGGTTTTTGCAATCGGACTTTTATTCATCGTTCTAAATTAGATATACATTTGCTTTCCCGCACGATCGAAATGCCGTATATCTTCGGAATATGCGAGAAAGTTTTTTCACAAAAGGGTAATTTAAAAATGCATTCGCGTATTCACACAAAGGAGAAGCTTTACGTTTGTGAAATTTATTTTCTGAGATTTGGTTATTCCTATCTCCCTCTATAAATTTTATTATCATTTAGGTACGATGGAAGTATGCATGAGATTTCATTAGATTTGTTACAAGAGCAAAAGAAAACTATGTTTAAGATATTGGCATTCTATGTGTCACTTAAAAAAAAAATAAATAAAAATAAAATAAAATAATAAAAAAATAATATAAAAAATATAATAAATAATATAAAAAAAAAATTTCATCCATATGATGCTTAGGTATATCATGTACTTTACAGAATAAGTAATAACAGAATAGTGAGTGAATTAATTAAAAAATAAATAAAAAAATCTTCCCACAACTTCATTTATTCATAGTATTCCAAATAATTATTTAGAGGAAATAGGAACTTAAATTCAAAAGATGGAATGGTTTTAAAACATGAAGAATGGACCCGTTTTATTCGAAAATACATTTTCGAAATATCTTATTTTACTGTATGCTTATTTCTATATAAAAATAAATTTCGATGCATACTCCAACTTAACAGGTCCTACCATTATATTTTGTCACCTTTCCCAGCTTCGAGCAAGAATTTGAGCAAAGGGCACATCTTCTTCGTCTTTTTTTTTTTTTTTTTTTTTTTCATTTAATGCTTATGTACAGATTTGGATTATTTTCGCTAACATTACTGTCAGATTCATTCATTAATTTGCGAATCTCAGTATTAGATAAAAACTTTCTTTTCGTCATGACTACCGCTACAAATAAAATCCGAATGAAACGAACAGCTAAGAGCATCTTTTACCATAAGAACCATAAACATTCATAAATTCTCATTCGAACTTTTAAGAAGCAAGCAAGAAAGAAAAAAAGCAAACCGAAAGCAAGTGCACCCTTTAAATGATGTCATTACATTTAAAGAGCCGCCCCGCAACACGAGCTTTTAACAATTACGCCCCCTCCTGGTAGCCAGAAGTGAAATCCGAGCTCATATCACAAAGGTCAACATTCCAAATAACCTATCTATATACATTTCGCAGTATTGTGATGCCATTTAGTAGCATAAAAAAATCAAATAAAACGTTCCCATCGAGCGTATGTGTATTGATACTTTGGTCTGTACCAGGCATTCTCGGATTGTATCTAATGTGATTTGCTGCGCACAGGAGAGCACACGCGAACGTATGGCACGTGATTCGCTGGGAGTGAACGGGTTGAAGGAAAATTATGAGGTGATTGACCCCGTAATTTCGAACCTCGATCAAGTGACAAGGAAGTTGGCAATACCATTTTCATAAAAAAAAACGTGACAAAAAGTAACAAAAAGGACTGAAATCTTAACGTGCATTAGCTTGGTGAATAGGCGAGTTGTTAGTGGTAGCAGAGCGTGAAGCTACGACTTTATGGAAGCTACATCAGTTGCATCATCACAACCATAACCACTATTCTATCGTGGCCACAAATGCAACTAATAGTTTAAGTGTAAAAAATGAAACACCAATCACATATACGAAATTTCGTAAAGGCAATAATATCCGATGTCTGTTTATGATTCATCCATGTTTCAAGACAGAGCGAAGGGGACCGTTCATTTCATTTTACTTAAATAATATAGGTCAAAATCATTCACTTTATGCAAGTAATAAGACACCAAAAAGTTTTGCTATCAACCCAGTGTTCTATCGTACTCAGACTGTGTGGAGCTTTATGTGGCTGGAAAAGTAATATGCCATTTGTAATAGTGGCATACATTAAAAGACTTAGCATGTTTGAAGTTATACTGTCATACTAATTCTATTTGTATCACACATTTCATTTCTACTCCATTTTCTGTATGGGCCGCGACAGCCTAATGGTCAGGACTTCGGATTCATCGCCGGCGATTTTCCTTCAGTCAATGGTTCGATCCTTGGCCGCCAAAGACCCGCTGTATAGTCACGGCTGATGCACTTTATAACTGTCGAGTTCCAAAGTAATCATGTAGGCGTTTTGTGGATTTTAGGAGAGAGAGGTTCCAGGTCATGTGTCATCCTCGTCACTTGACCGTTGTTCAAAATTACGAGGTTCGTAGCCAATAGTCCTTGTATTGCTTCTAGTGCTACGTTATAAAAAAAAACTAAAACGAAAACTAAACTCCATTTCATGTAACATAAAACGCCCCATTTAATTTCAGAAATTGTCATGGAAACGATAGTCTTTTTTTCTATAGGATATTCTCTTCAGGACAGTTTGTAATTCATCAAATTTTGCCAAACATTCAAATCAAAAACGAAAAGTCTATTTCCGGTGTACGAAAAAGATTAACAACAACCAACGAAAGGCTCACACCAACGAAAAGCCTTACATATGTGAAATATGCAAGATGGCATTTAATCAGAAAAGTACTTTAAAAACGCATTTGCATGTTCACACAAAGGAAAAGCCTTACGTTTGTGATATTTGCAAGAAATCTTTCTCTACAAAAAATAATTTAAAATTACACTTGCGTATCCACACCCAAGAAAGGGCGTATGTCTGCGAAATATGCGATAAAGGTTTTTCTCAAATGGGTTACTTAAAAAAGCATTTGCACACTCATTCCAACGAAAGGCCTCATGTATGCGAAATATGCATGACAGCGTTCTCTCAAAAGGTTCATTTAAAAAGTCACATGTATGTTCATACACAAGAAAAGTCATATTTTTGTGATATTTGCCAGAAACCTCTCTCTTCAAAAGGTTATTTAAAAATACATTTGCGTACTCACACCAACGAAAGGCCTTATATCTGCGAAATATGTCTGAAGGGGTTTTATCAAATGAGTGACTTAAAAAAGCATTTGCGCGTTCATACCAAGGAAAGACCTTATGTTTGTGAACTTTGCCAGAAATCATTCTCAGAAAAAGGTTCTTTGAAAAGACATTTCCGTATTCATACTAAGGAAAAACCATATACTTGTGAAATTTGTCAGAAGGCCTTCGCTCAGGCTAACAGACTGAAATTGCATTCACTTATTCATCTAAAGGAATAACCGAGCATTTGAGAAATTCGGAGGATAATTTAAGTTGTTAGAAAAACAGATGTATGCATGAAAATAAACAGTGTACTTGAAATCTAAAATGTGAAGTTTGAAAACATTTATTTGTGAATGATATCTTTTCCGTAGTCTGAGGTTTAGGTTCAATATTCCTTTTAACAGAAGTGACGAAAATTTGTCTCTTGTACTTGTAACTATTATTTCTATTTGTTAATATCTTATTCTATTTAGAAGCCATTTTGTGCAGTTTTCTAAATAAGAAAAAGATTATTATATGGGAAGAAATGAATGTTTTGAATTTTCAGTAAGTCTTTCAGATGTGTTAAAAATTACTCATGATAAATCATTTTCTTTTATTGAAAATTTATTTTTCTAACGAAATATCTTTAATTAATTGAAAGTAATGTTTAAAAAATTATTCTTCATAATACATTTTATGTGTTACTTACTGGGAGATCTTTGTCATTCATAAACTTTCTAAAATATGTAAAACTCTCTTAAAGAAATTTTTTTTTATTATTTATAAATATTATTCTTATATTATGGAACTGGACAAAGTTTTGTACCGATACTGATTATTTTTGTACGAAATATGACTACTTTATTGTAAAATGTGTTAAATTTTTATTCTTGTTTACGTATATTTCGGATCTCTTTTTTGAATTGGAAAATTCATTTGATACATGAAGAATAAGAAATAAAGGTTGACCTACATAAGACATTTGCTTGGAAGTAAAAAAAATTTTCGTAGCTTCTTCTAAAATAATATTTTTTAAATTTAATATTGCTGAATTTCATATTCGTGTTGATAATCACCGGAAATTCTTTTATATAAGACGCACCTTTTTACTTCCAAAATTCATTTTTAAGTGGCATAAGTCTTATGTATTTAAAGTGAAGATTGTTTTTTTTCCTTGCAAGTTCAATCGCACTTCATTATTTGTTCCAATTGTCAATGATGATAGATGGCAGTGAATAGTGAATGTATTTTGCTTGATCCCTAAAAAATAGGTCAGTTTAATATTAATTACTTAATATTATACATATATTCAATTTATACTTTAACATTCAGGTTTTTGTACAGAAAATTGCACTTCACCTTTTGAAACTTCTCATACAAAGGGGCGTCTTAAAAATCGGAATAGGAAGTTTCATGTTTCACGAGATTTTATACAATGTCTGAGATGGATTTGGTCACCCCTCTCTCCCACTATAAATTTATTATCACTTAGGAGCGTCAGAAGTTTGCATGATATTTAATTAAATTTGATAAGAGGATAAATAAGATTTTGGAGTTCTATTTGACCGTAATCTTCAATTTTAGTACTTTCTACATGTATAAAGCAAAAAATATTTTACCATGGGCGTTGTCGTGTGAAGTTCAGGTTTTGGAATTCATGGTATTCAAGTATGGTAAAATCAAGAAATTTGGAGATTAAAAATATTGTATTTAAAGAGGTTAAGTAAAAAATTACTTACACTTTTCGTTTTATAACTTTATTGAAAGATAAGTGTACAACACATACATTATTTTTCAATATGATCACCAGATTGTGCAATGTTCTTGTACAGTGAACTATAAATTTTCGAATGACACAAAATTTTGGTTCCCATAGCGTAAACACTTTACGGAATTTAAGTTCATCCTGGATAATTTGATAAGCAGAATCATTACTGATATTTCAAGAATATGCGACCTTATCCCTGGTAATTCACCAATCTCCAAGAACCATCTATTGACATTTTAGTATGTTGTCGTCAGTGATCCAGGTTGACGGTCTCCCAGCCTAACCATTTTTGTGTTTCGTTTATTCGGAAACTTTTAAACATTTTGATGCACACATAAAAACCCACTTTTAAGAGATAATGTACTTTCCTCGTTCTCTGACAAAAGTCTCTAGTGAAGTTCAGTGCCTTTCACGACCTCGCACCACAAAAATCTGATCATTTCTCGTTGCTCCTCTTTGGTGTAAGCTGATAGTGTTGCTCACATGCTAATACTGTTATAGATAGATGACCACTTACACGACGGTGATTAAATTCCTCAAACATGGCCAAAGACGCGCGAACAAATTGCAGGCGTCCGCCACATAAATGTTATCAGAATAAAAATGTCGATCGAATAGGATAACCTATTTTTAACTTTCCCTCGTACAATAAAGAAAGCGAACTATCAGGAAAATCTAAGCGTTGCCAGACCGATAATATTAAATACCTTGTTAATAAAACTAGTAACACATAAAATTTGTTTTTATATGAGCTCACATTTTTCGTAGAGTACCTAATAATCCTCATTAACTGGAAAAAAAAGAATTTAGAAAGTGCAGTTTATATATCTGATTCCAACTTTAAATGAAGATTATTACAACAAATATTTTTTTGGAAATTTATATAATTATGAAGCAGATAAATTTCGCCTAAATATAGCATCGTAACATTTTACTAATCTTGAAATTAGATCTTTACAAAATTAACTCTAAATAAACATATAGAAATCATTTATTATACAAATAATCCGAATAGACTATGTATCCGAATGAAAAGAAATGATTTAAATTTTAAAAATTTAAGCGTTGGAAATAAGAAAAATGCTTGAACATTATTCGATTTTTATTTTATTTCTTATAACTATTTGGTATTACAAGAAGAATGACTTGCTCGGTGGTGTATAATTTCTTTTTATTTGAGTCCTTTCTTTTTCCTCCAATAGCAAACGCAACACATCCGTTATCTCTAATCGTTTTCCAACGGTTGTTTGCCTTTCGTGACAATCAGTATTTTGATTGCATTCCCATTTAACTACATCGAAAGGAGCTGCACACATTATCTGCGGCTTCCTCTCTAATGCCATCAAGCATTAGAAACGACCTGAAATTCCTGCGTCCTAAAATTACTCGACAAATCCGGTTCTCGTAAATTCGATTTCTATACAGATAGCATGAGAGTCCAGGAAACGTTGGCTCATGTAGACCAAACAATTCATCCTGTGTGGACGGATGTCACAGAAATAATTTACATTTCATACAGCATGTATTGAAATAGAAGCTTTTGTTCTATACTTTTTGATGTTGATACTTTAGGCAATGAACAAAGGGATTCCCAGCAAACGAGGAGCAACGAAACCCCTGCAGCTAGCAGTCCTACTTGAAGACATCAAGCGTCATGTTTAAATTTCCATTCACAAGGAATTCCAGGAATTGTGGAGTCTTAAGATGTAAAACAAAATGCACTTCCTGAAGCTAGTAATTACAAAATGGACTATTGTTCCAACACGTACAGAAGAGGACCTGTGGACTCGTTTTCGCATTGGTCACATACTACATTTAACCAGTAACTTCTTCATTCTAGTGAGAGTACTCCCATCCTATAAACTGTTCTTCACATTTCAATTGAGTATACAGTGTTTTAACCTCGTCTTCATACTATTTTTTTTTTACCTCTACCATTTTAAAATTGTGTGACCTCTTAGGGGGAAATCCTCACCATTACAAGTTTGCACTTTTAAAAAGAAATGAATTTTCAAATCGCATTTAATATTTTACACTTTTTACAATGTTTTATGATATTTTCCCTTAATTTATGTCATTTAATGTTTTTTAATTTGCATTTAATGAAAGTGTGAGGAAGATGTAATTTTTTGTAGCTAATTTCTCGGGATATTTGTATCAATGGACATTTTAGAAATGTATAATTTTTCTTAAACTTTATTGTTTTAATGTAGAATAAATGTTTTTCATTTGTTTTCTTATAACACCCGCCAATGAGAGTTTTGAAAACAAATTGTAATTTCTCTAATATTAAAGCATGTTTTAACTTTCCTCCGTCATTATTTCTTTTAAATATTTAATTATTATCTTAATCATATTTCTTAAAAATTTTCAGTTAATTAAATTTTTTGTGTACATATGATATAGAATTTTACTCATAAATCTAAAGTCGTGATTGTTAAAAATGAAAAAAAAAATTCTATTTGTTATTTTTCTCAAAATACATAATTTTCATTGGATAAATTCCAAAATAACTCAAAACGTTTTTTTGATTCATAAATATTTAAAAAGAAATAGCCTATTAGAATGTGTTTATTTGAAAACAAATTTTAATAAAAAGGTAAACATTTCATTTTTATGTAAATGAATGTATTCAAATCTTTTGAAAATGGGTGTATCCCGATAATTAATAGTAATTTAAAATGCCTAAAAATTAGATTAACTACATTACTTTTATTGTTGGCAATAAATTACGGCTTTTCGTTGTATTTGCGATATTTTCGAGAATACGAGAAACGTTTTATTTTTGACCATCGTATTAAAGCCTCGCTGCATATCCATCACAAAGAGATTTTTGATGTTTTGTAATCATAATCAAAATGATTTTGAAAATGGTTGATAGATTTAAGTAATTGAAGAATTTGTTATCAATAGGAAAATTTTAAAATTATTATTTATAAAGGAAGGTGTCACTTAATATTGATACAACAGATTAATTACAGATAACTTAATATTGATACAATTGATTAATAACAGATAACTTTATATTGATAAAACAGTCATTATTTATAATGATGTCAAAAATATTTCCTTTCACAGGATTGTTTGTACTAAGTTAGTTCCATTCTTGCATAATTGTAGCCTTCAATTATGTTCCTTTTAATTATTATTTTAATTTACAAATTTAATAGAATCACTGTTGTAAAAATTGATTGAATCTATAAATTTGATTCTTGCTTCAATCCATTCTAAAAAAATGCAAGTATTTATACTTCATATAATATCTTTTTTGTTTTTTCAATTAATTAAAAGCACATTAATGTTTTTTTTTTTTTTTTTCAAAACGAGATTTTCTGCAGAAAGTAAAACAGTTATAGAAAATAATTGGCCCCTTTTTAGGATACAGTTTTATTCAGAATGAAGTGGCAATAGAATAATTTTCCATAAATTTTATAAAATAGTTGAAAAAACTAAAACAGCAGTATATTCAAGATGATTTTCTAGAACTAATGATGAAACAGATCAGTTTTTGATCAATTCTAACACAATAAATCTTATTACGTGATTTTATTGCGTTGACAATTACAATGACGATCTTAGTTGGACGTTTTCATCTAGTATAAGAATTTCAAATGAATTACTATTGTGTACCTCATTGCTCTAAATATTTTATAATAATGAACTCATTTCAAAATCCCATCATAAAAAAGAATGGGGTGTCGTGTTTATCCAGTCCTTCTTTATATTGAAATTTGCATATAATTAAGGTACTCAAGTGAGATTCCGATTCATATGTCATCCTCGTCATACGATTATGTCTTAAAAAAAGATTTCTATGAAATATACATGATTATTCTATTACAAAGCTCGCAAGATAAAAAATTTCCATATGATGCTTAGATATATTATGTATTTCTGCGATGTCTTTGCAAAACTATTCTTTGCTATGTCATATAGATAACCAGATATTGAATTGATTATAGAAATAATAACAAGCCTCCTATTATCTGAGTCACTCGCAAATGACTAAGAAGAATTTACTCCCAAACATATATTCTAGTACAAGCTATGAACATGCTTTGAAGATGAAAGAAGATTGCAACTATTTTATTGTTAAATACCACTTCGAAATATCTGTGGTCCTTTAATTACACTTTAGTTATTCATTTAAGTCTGGTTCTTAAGCAAATAGAATTCATTTAAAAAATTATACTCCACAAGTAGTCATAATGTTCGTCGAGTAGTAGGTTCCAGCATTGATGTCACTGAAGATCCGTTGTATAGCCGCGGTTCATGCACTTTAAATCTGTCATGGCCAAAAGTTCTTCCTTTGCCGAAGAGTGGAAGTTATGAAAGTGGTTTTGCAACCGCAGGTTTCGTCCTCGTCAATAGACTGAGACTAAAAATTATTATATTCATCGAATATAGTTTTCTTGTTGCTTCTAGTGTGACGAGCAAACCTAAATTCCGTTCTTGTTATATGTTCGTATACTTTGTGTCATATAAGAAAATGTTATCAAGAAGTGCAGTAGTAAACTTTTTTCAGATAAATTTTCAAAGATTGAAATTATATTGTTCTTCTTAATTTTTAGAGATATAACGTAAAGTTTTGATATTTATAGGAATAAATTAATATATTTCACGTAAATACTCTTAAGAAAAAGTTGATGTGATTACTTTTCCAATATCCATTTTTTCTATTTTTGTGGAATACTTAATAAATTTAAGTAGAAAAGACAATAAAATTTAAATGTGTAAAACTATAGAAAAGATGGTGTGTTTATTTATTTCAACTACTTTGTTAAGAAAAACACGATGATGATTGTCGTAGGACTTGTTGAGAAACGAGATCGTCTTCTGGTGTCGCTCTCATTGTCCTGACTGTAACGTGAGAACTTCACGCTTAGACAGAAATAACATTCGTCAGTCGCTCTACTCTATGTATTCTTAATAAAATCAGTACTACACACTCGACGATGGAAGAAACTAGGACCAAGTGTTCGTGATCATGACCGTTCCGCTACCAAGGCCACTAACAACTGGTGATAAATTTTGCAATTAAGGGATTAGATGAGGATTTTTGGAGGGATTAAAAGAACGTAACGACTTAGTAGGTATTAAATTATGCTAAGCACATTCTTCGTCATTGAACAATGACGTTATTCAAATATATATATTATATTTTACATATTGTTTATACTGAAATATTAGGCTAAATAAAATTAAAAAAAAGTTAAACAAATCACAAAATTAAGTAACAATTAAAAACCTTATATTATAGAAGAATACGTAGTAAAGCGATACATCAAAAACATAGTTTAAAAACTTAACTTAAGCCAAGTATAAAAAGATTCATAAAATCATGACCAATTTTGTGCCTTGTTTCTTAAGTGGAAAAATTTCAGTACCACTTACACACCTTCTATCTTCCGTATAAAGTGAAAAGAAGTTTGATAAAAGCAACACTTACATTTTAGAAGGGAATGTATTTTGTGAAAGGAAGTTAAGCTTTTTTATTTGAATACATTTATAATATTAAATGTTAGTTTATGTTTAGAGCTTTTAATTCGAGATGAGAAATGGATATATGCAGAATAACCAGAAGAAAGAATAGATCTTTAGAGATCAATTATTTCACCAAAAAAAATACGTGTTGCCCTTTTCGGGGCTTAGACGTAAATTTATTTACAGCAAGAAGCTTAATCAAGAACCATATCCACGTTCTAGTTTAGGCAAAGAGGATCATCCTCACATGACTTTCTCACAAGAAAACTTTGGATTGATATACAATTCTGACGACCTCTTATTTCTATCTTGATAGTATTGAATTTTTTAATTTATCAAGTGGGAACATACAAAACCGATTAAAGAGGGAATGACATAAGACAGCTCATGTTCACATAGTTTAGTCCCACTCCGGTTCGTGTTTAAAGTTTCTATATAAAATGCAACAAAATAATTATAGTGTGATGCTAAATCGAACATGAGAATTCTCATATAAAATGTGTTGTTAAGATGACATCAAAATTCATAAGTTGTATGTGATATATATGACTAATCAGAGATTCGATGCAAATACCGATACTATTTTTATATATATTTAAAATATATATAAACAGTATAAGCTTTTAAATTTTCATGATCAAATCCCACATACTGGCTCCGAAAATTACTGTTTCGCGTATTGAGAGTTTCAGTTTATGGGACATCCAGGAACAAAGAATTATATGTACTTTTCATTCCCATATTGTGATAAAGTATACAAGCAGAAAGCAGAGACACTGATTTATAGAATCATTGTTTATTGAAATTTTTTTTGGAAAGTAATATTACGATGTGATTGGATACGTAATTTCAAACCACGTTCCAGTGACAAGGACAGCTACTAATTTGCACCCGCTTTTTCAACTTCAAAACTTGAGAAAAAAAAAAGAACTGAAAATCACGAAATATTTAACGTGAAGTATACTGCCTAATACGAATTTTTTAGATACAGTAGGGCTAGAAGCCAAGAATTGACGGAAATGACGTCGATGGCATCTTCACAATCTTAACCACTATCTTAACGCGGTTAAAAAGACAATTAAAAGTTATAGTGGGATGCCAAGTTAATCAACAAACAATCCTATTTACGAAACATCGTAATGATAAGAGTAATATCCGTCGTTTGTATAGGATTAATAAAACTTTCGATGCTGAATTAGGGGTACAATTCATTTTATTTTACTTAAATTCTGTAGTTAAAAAACATTTACTTTATGCAATTACTAGATTGATTCATGTATGCCATATAATATAGTTTTATTGTAATAAAAATTTCAGTTGTTCCAGTTCTCACATCAAGTTAAGTTTCAAGTTTTTTATAAAAAGTAATTTAAAAACGCATTTGCGTATTCATACAAAGGAAAAGCCTTACGTATGTGAAATTTGTCAGAAGGCTTTTTCCCATGCTAATAGCCTGAAATATCATTTACGTCTTCACGAAAGGGAATAATCGAACAGTTGTGAAATTCCCCGGAAACCTTTAGTTATTAAAAAGAGAAATAAGCAGGAAAATAAGCTGTAAACCTGAAAATTAAACAGTGAAATTCTTAATCTTTTATTTATGAATAGTTTATTTTATGTAAACCATGTCATATTTCCATTTCATACTAAACAGATTTGATGAAAATGTGTCTTTGAAGCGTGTTTTTTAATATTTCTATTTTTTGACAAATTACACTATTTGAAAGTCATTTTGTTATTTTGTCTAAATAAAATAAGAGTATTATACAGAAATAATTAAATATATTCACATTTTTCGTAATTCTTTCAGATGTATTTTGAATTACAAAGATAAATTATTTGTTTTGCAAAATATTTTCTAATGAAATGTGTTTAGTTCTTAAAAGGTGCTTCTTAAGAAAAATATTTTTGATGAGGCATTTGTACGTGGTTTCTGATTATGATCTTTGTCAATCGTAAATTTAATAAAATATATAAAATTATATTAACTAAATATCATTGTTATTATTCATACATATAGTTTTTACATGATGGAAATTGATAAAGTATTGTACTGATACTGAATATTTTTGTATGAAATGTGACTACTTTATTGTATGATGTTAAAGTTTTTATTTTTATTTACGTATTTGACGGAATTCTTCTATGAAATGAAAAATCACTTGTTACATGAAGAATAAGAAATGACTTACATAAGACATTTGTTTGAGTGTTGAATTGTTTTCAAGAGTTCTTCTATTATAATTTTTTTTAAATTTTATTTTTTCCAATTTTCTCTTTCGTGTTGATAATCTCCGACTATTCCTTTGTGTAAGACGTACTTTTTTACAATATAAATTCCCTTTTAAATGGAGTAAGGCTTCTGTAATTACGGTGAAATTTGATTTTTCTATTTAAAGTTAATCGCAGTCCATTTTGTGTTCCAAGATCTTTAAAGAAAAGAAATTTTTCAATGATGGATAACAGTTAATAGTACATATATTTTGCTGTTCTCTAAAAAATGTCAGTTTAATATTAATTACCTAATATATTACATGGTTTGTTTTTTCTCTTCATACCTTACATATCAGGTTTTTGAACAGAAATTTGAATTTCACCTTTTCTTAAGCAGAGGCGTCTTATAAACTGAAATATCAACTTCATGGTCTACAGGATTTTACACAACCACTGTGACGGATTTGGTTACACCTCTCTCCCTCTGTAAATTTCATTATCATTTAGGTGTATTATGCATGACATTTCGTTAGATTTGTTACAAGAATAAAAGGAAGCTATGTAAAAGATCTTGGCGTTGTATTTGACCGTAATCTTAAATTTTAATACTTTATACATACATAATGCAGAAATGTTTTATTCGTAGGCGAATATGCTTCGTAGAATAAAGGTGTATAAGATTTATTTCCAATATTCTAAGACATTGTTTCTTTCGACATATCTGAAATATTTATTTCGTGTTTAAATTCTAATTGGATTTAGAATAAACGTGTTTTTCATTTTTTTTATTTATATTGCACACCAAAGAACTTTAGGAATATAATCTTATAATTTTTACATATTAAAAAGTTTTCAACCTTAATTTCCCTATTTTACATTATTGAAATGTTTAACTAATTACCCTTAATTTGAATTTTTAAAACATTTCGTAAAATATAAGTCTTTTTATGTGCGTATAGTTCAGAATTTGATTTATATTTCTTTAATAAAATAAAAGAAAAACTGTAGACAAATACAAGATTTCACAATATACACAAATAATTTGTAAAAATTTGTGATCCATAATAATTCAATATTTATTCTTGTTCAAAAGAAAATATATTAAAAACTACATAAAGCACTATTATTTAGAATAGATTGTTTTGGTGTTTTTCAGATAACTTTATTTTTTCAGATAACTTTTATTATTTAGCTTAAATATATTCATTTCAATAATTTATCATTTGTTTAATTTTACTTATATTTAGTTTAGATATTTTCCGTATAAATATATATCGTTCCCTTTAATTTTAATAATAGAAAAGTTTACTCTTTTGCGTTTCTCGATATTTTATCGTTTACTTTAATTTTGATTTTATTTAACAAATTAATTTAATAATATTTATAAAAAAAAGCGCACCTAGGGTGGCTAAATCTATTCTTTGCAAAACTGTACACAGATTTTTTTCAATATCTAAATTAGATTTTTATAAGAATGCTAAATAATTTTTTTTCGTTCTCAACGAAAAATTATAAAAGAATGTGGTTATTTCAAATAATACTTTTCATAAAATGAGGTACCTTACGTTTGCAGGTTAATTCTTGCAAATAATCTTCTTTTTAATTATGTGTATCCCGATAAATACGAATAACTCTAAATGCCTGAAAAATTAATTTAAATGAACTATTTTTGTTGTTATAATATCTTTGTATTACATTCACTTATACTTTCGAGAGTATAAGTAATGTTTTTTTATTTTTTCAAATGGTCTTACATCCTCCTTGCATTTTCCTCACATAGAGACATTTTGATGGTTATGCATACCTGCCCAAAAGGAGTATGGAAACGATGAACACGTTTAAGTAGTTAAAATACTCTTTATCAACGAAAAAAAATTGAAAATTATTTATAAATAAGGTTCATTATATAAAATTATTTATAAACTAAACCTTAACTGCCCCCCCCCCCCTTCTAATTTCCACACCACGCTATCGAGAGGAATTTCGTCCTCGACAGATATAACGTACTTCAGCTCTGGCTACATGTCAGGTCTTTAGAGATTAAATGCTCAGGTTCGAGATTATTTATTACTCACGGTTCAACTTAATATTGCTTACTACACATGGTTTAGATAATAACTATTGTTGAAACTGATTGAGCATATCATTTCGATTCTTTTTCCAATCGATTATTAATATTGTTTCCAGTATTAAATATTCATAAAAAACTTTTTTCATGCTTTGATTTTTCAACTGATTATATATAACAGCTTATTTTCAGGTTAATATATTTGCAAAAAAAAACACTCCTAGAAAGTGATTTACATTATTATTTTAATGCCGCATTTTGGATTGAAAATAATTTGGCAGTAAAATAAGTTTTATAATTTTAAAGTAGTTAAATAAAACTATATTATGTGTTTCCGAAAGATGAGTTTTTAGAAATAGTTCCAAATAAGTTTAATCCTCCCTCAATAATTTCCTTTGCTCAATATCAAGACAAACAATCCGATAACGTGAAAAGTTCAATTACAATATCGATGACGATAGTAGTTGGACGTATTCTTCTAGTATAAGAACTTCCAAGATATTACTATTGTGTACCTCATTGCTCTAAATATGGTAAAATAATGAACTCCTTTGAGAGCCCCATCATACGAGAGAATGGGGCTTTTTTTTAATTCAGTCGTCCTTTGTTTGAAAATCTGCCTATAGTTAAGAGACTCAAGTGAGGTTCCGATTCATATGTCATCCTCGTCATCTGATTGTGCCTTAAAAAGAATAAGATCTCTAATAAAATCTATTTGAGTAGTTCGGGTACAAAGCTTGCAAGATAAAAATGCATCCATATGATGCATATATATATCATGTATTTCGGCAATGTCAATCCAAAAAAATGTTTTTGACCATTCCCTAGAATAACTGGAGAGTGAAGTAATTACAGAATATATAAAAACACTTCCCACAATCTCATTTACTCACAGTAACCCAAATAATTATTTAGAGGAAGTATGAACTGAAATTCGAGAGATGGATTTGCTTTGAAGCGAGGAGATTGCTCCTGTTTCATCCGATTTGCGTTTCCGAATTATGTATCGAACACAAAATAACATTTATTAACATCCTGCTTTAATAAGATAGATAATTATTTCAAACTTTAAAAATTAAGGGAGAAAATGAATTATTCTTTTGTTTTTATGTTGCAAATTTCTTAATTCCACATCTACATAGATACATAAAATTAAAAATTCAAATTTCTCTGCCGTTATGTTTAATTTTGTAATTTGTAACATAAGAAACGTAATTGTAATATAAATTTGAATAAATATACTTATTAAAACTAATATTCAATATTAAAAAAAAGTTATGTTTTAGTCGGTTCTAAAATACCTTAAAAACTGTTATATTTCATATCTGTGACTAGCCTTATATCTTCTATAAAGTCCTATCTCTGGTTTCTTAGAGATGTTTCAGTTGCCGATTGGACTTGCACTCGAGATTCCAGGTGAATTGTTTCCTTTCAGTCCTGGTTTCGAGCTTGAGTTCCACTATAGTCTCATCGTCTGGAAGGAATGATTTAGTTGAAATCTGTGGAGGTTCAATGTAATTGCATCGGATTACTTGATGTTAAACTATTAAGAGTGGGGTCCAACTTCATATATCGATCTCGATACTTGAACGCAGCTCAAAATAAAGCAGTTCATTGACTTGGTATTCTTTTTTACTGCGACCTTACCACAAATTAGTGGAAATTCGAATCCTGTTCAGGTGTTGAAGGCAAAGACTAGAATTTCATGGCCAGTTCTGTTTGACTTGATCAAGAAATTTAATCCAGATCAGGTTCAAAACCTCCTTCGAAACAGTGAGGAAATTTATTGTTGAATCCCAATGGATCTTTAGTATTTTCAATCTAAACGAAAAGCATAACCTGTCGAAGCAATAAGGCAAAATATTTTAATGATCTGTTTTTCCTCCGAAAAATGTGATTTATGCTTATAGAAGTTCTTTAAACGTGACGAAAAAATGGTTCGAAACATATCACTTCATCCATTCCTCGTGCTGCAAGAAGTAGAATTACTTTCTTGTTGAGGCAAAGCGCATCATCGCAGCTTGAGTGCTGCAAATAAAAGCTTCTGATTGATCACATTTGTTGCACAGGCTCATGTGAGTTCAGAAGAAATGTGAACTTTTAAGACCCCATGTAGGAAATTGAAGAGGATTGGGGAATGAAATATTAGGATTGATATTTCTTCTTTTTCAAAAGCAAACTCTGGTTTGAGATTAAGAAAAAATGTGGTTGTAATGAAATTAATATCCTTAAATCTGTGAGTGATTAATCCAAGCTTCTCCTCTGAGGTCGGCAAATTGATTATTTTATTTTATTTTAGTAGAATAGTAAAATAGTATTAATGTATTAAATTTTCATGATCAAATCTCCCGCACCTAATAAATATTTCGCTTACTCATTTTTTGAGTTTGTGGGATGTGGAGCAAGAAAGACTTACAGATCGTTATTATTTATATCATTTCTAAAGTTCTAGATGCAGAAAGTAGTGAGATAGATTTCCTGATTGATTATTTATTAACATCGGACATGGAAGCAAAATTACCAGGGCCACTTTGGTCAAGTGACAATTACGACATCTGATTTGGCATCAACCATATTCGAACTTACAGAATTCATGTAAAGAAGAAGTAGAAGTCTCGAAAGATATAATAAACTTTAGCGGATTAAACGTGGGCTTCACATAAACATGACCACTATGCAACCAAGGCGAAAAAGATAACTTCAAGGTTATAGTGAGATAATTAACTAAACTCCCAACAATTGTATATTTTACATGTGAAAATAATAATGAATGAATGATCTTGGAAGGGGAAATAATAATGATTTCCCCTTCCAAGAACAGTACGATGTCTGCTAAGATGGTATACAGACAATTCCAAACGCTTGCTAACCACAACATGTAACCACCATATCAGATCCCTGCTTCTGAGTGATTATATGAAACAATCCCACTCCACATAACTCAAGCAGCTATCGCACCACTCAGCACATAATGCACTACGGGTATCCCACTCCACAGTAGAGATCTCTATATTTATCAGCTATTCCAACTCTGCATACACTTATCAGAACGCTCAAACAAATTATAAACACCGATTCGCTGGCATTGAATTCACCCTTGTACATACTGTTTGGTTAAGGCAAAAAATTAAAAGTTAGTATAAGTGCCACAGACATAAAATATTTTATTTCCTGGAGAAATTCGGAAGAAAGGTATCAATTCACTTTTACTGATTGATTGTAATTCTGTTACAGTGGATTTTAGAAGCAAGAAGACGACTATTGGAAACTAACCGCGTAGTTTTGAGTCAAGTTCATGGTGATGAACACGGCATTAGAGATTGTACACCCCACTTTCCTGTTTCCCATATCTTACCAAAGTAAGAGATTGATACTCGAGAGTGTCTGCGGGTATTAGACTGATACATGCTGGGTTTTTATTGTAACTTTAATTTTATTCTGAAGTTATATAATGTGCAAATATTCAGTTATTGTGCCAAACTCTACTAAAAGGGGAAAATGGAATCTGACAATTTCAGTTTTAGAATAAACGTAGAACTGAGTCTTGAGAGTTTTGGAAGGAGGGTTGTTAATCTCGATTTTACTATTTCGTTTTCTTGAATGAAGTAGCGACGTTTTTCAAACAAAAAAGGTATTATCCATCGCGTCGCAAGATAAAATAAAAACTTTTGAATAAGACAAGCTAAGAATACTGCAGACGAATCACTTCCATTATTATTTGAAAATAGTTTTACTTAACGACCGAAAAGTTTTGTGCAAGTCATTATTTATTTCATATTTTTAAACAACTCTAAATATAATTAATGGAATGGTAACCATGTAAATTGGGATACAATAATAAGTGTATCCGAGTAAATTAGGATGCAATAATTATACTAATGAGTGTTTCAGATGAATATAGGAATTAGGGGTAGCAGGAGTGAAGAAATCAGTTTCAACACTTGAATAAACCACAGTGGACCATGAAAGTTGATATTCCAATATATATGTCCCACTTACCTATAAGACGCATCGAAGAAATATAATACAATTTTCTGTACAAACACTAGGAGGAAAGTAACATTAGGTAATATTTAATGATAAACACACCTTTTTCACTAACAAGTTAAAGCAGTGTCGCTACAGATTCTTATCTATCATCATGAAATTTCATCTCTCCTTCTGCAATGATTTTGGAACACATAACGACTGTGCAATATGTTGAAAACAGGAAGCAATTATTACTTTTAATACATGAGTCTCATTCCATTTCACGATGAATTTTTGAAGTTAAAACACGAAATGTATAATTCATCAAAATTAAACAAATAAAATTATTTTAGAAGAAGCTACGAAAACTAAATTTATACATTTACAATCAAATGTCTTATATAAATCATGCTTTATTTCTTATTCTTAAGGTAGTAAGCGTTTTCATTCATTTCACAGGAGAATTCTACAATACACGTAACGTAAGAATAAAAAAAAATGTAACATTATACAATACAATAGACAAACTTTTTACAAAAAAAATTAAATCTGCATCGGTACGAAACTTTGTCAATTTCCATGAATAATAATAACATTATGAATAATAATAATATGAATTATTATGAATAATAATAATATTATTTACTACACATAGTGTTTGAGATATTTTACAAAATTAGTGTTTGACAAAGATTCTTGTCTGAAACCAAACAAAATTGCATTATTAAGAATAGTTTTCTTTAAGATTTTTTAAAAAAATCCGAATACATTCCTTTTGAATTATAATTTTTCAATAATGAAACGATTAATTTTTGCAAGAGAAAATACAACTGAACAAAATATACAAAATTGTAAGCCTTAAATCTATCCTTAATAGTTTAAATTCGTTTGCAAAACATAATAAAATAACATTGAAAAGAGAGCAAGACTACAACAAATAGAAGTAAAAGAACAGTATACAAAATGACTCATTTTCTTATCAGCTCAAAAATATAAGATAAAATCTTACAGCGAAGCAAGAAAAATATACCTTTCACAAATATAGTTTTCAATCTCTTTGCATGTTAATTTTAAGACACATAGATTATTTTCATGAATACCTCTCTTTTTCTAAAATAATCCTGAGAATTTCACAAAAGAATTTCCGTTGTTCCTATCGATGGATACGTAAATGGCGTCTGAGGCAACTCATGTAAGAGAAAGCCTTCTGACAAATTTCGCAAAAGTATGGTTTTTCTTTAGTATGAACGCGTAAATGCATTTTTAAATTGCCCATTTGAGAAAACCCTTTCTCGCATATTTCACAGGCATAAAGTTTTTCATAAGTGTGAGTGCGCAAATGCATTTTCATATTACTTTTTGAAAAGAAAGATTTCTGGCAAATTTCACAAAAGTAAGGCTTCTCCTTTGTGTGAACACGCAAATGCGTTTTTAAATGACTAATTTGAGAAAACCTTTTCTCGCATATTTCACAGACATAAGGCTTTTCGTTGGAATGCGTACGCAAATGCCTTTTTAAATTGCCCATTTGAGAAAATCCTTTCTCGCATATTTCACAGACATAAGGCTTTTCGTGGGTGTGAATACGCAGATGTCTTTTCATATTACTTTTATCAGTGAAAGATTTATGGCAAATTTCACAAACATAGGGCATTTCTTGAGTATGAACCAACATATGCCTTTTTAATAGAGCCTTATGAGAGAATTCTTTCATGCATAATTCGCAAACATGAGGTCTTTCATTGGTTTGGCTATCCAAATGCATATCTAAAGTAGAACGATGAACAAAAATCTTATTGCAAAAATGGCAAAAATACTTCCTCTTACTTGTCTTAATGCATAGATGTTCCTTTAAATCATATTTTTGGCAAAATGGCTTGCTGAAAACTTCGTAAGAATATTTTTCATCTTCTGTAAAACTACATGGATGTTGATTTAAACCGTTTACACAGGAGAAAGAATTTTTAGATTCATTACAAGTAAGTAGTTTTTGTTCCGAATGATTTTCTAAATGTGTGTGCAAATTCCTCTTGGAAGCGAATACTTTATGATACAAACGACATTCATGTATTTTATTTACTTTGAAAGGTAAATAAATGTGATTTCAGAGGCACAGCTGAGCTTCGGTCTTACCTACGAAGGTTGTATGCAAAGCTTCCCCTTCGTTTTATTTTTCTAATGAATATAACGGCATACATCTCTCTGACTCATTTGATCTATTTCTTAAATTGATTTATTGATTGATCCATCAATTCAACTCGAACTGGTAGCATTACGAGGTCTATTTGCGACAGTACCGTTTAATTTTGAACTTAAGTCGAGTGACGAGGATTGAACCGAAGCTGGTACTCCCTCTCCTAAATTTCACGCTACACCAAATCGATGAATCTGAGTCTCGGCAGATTAAAGGAACATGAGCTATCGCTACCTGTCGCGTCTTTAGTTGCATTCGGGTCTTTAAAATGACTTAATTGTCTGATTTAAACAGTAATACTTCAAAGTCTTATTCAGATGGCAACATTCATGCAAACTATATATATATAAAATTAAAGATCATCATTATATGGCATTGTATTGGCACGATGTGAGGGAGACGTTAGCATATTCATTCTCTATCATGAAATTAATGGTAACACCGACATCAGCGTCGAAGCTTTGTTTAATAATACACAAATTTACGTATTTTCATGATACCGCCGTGTAGATGGAACTGATTCACATTAAATCTGATAGAGGTCTCAAGTCCTCCCATTGGTATGGTGTGCAAATTTGCAGAGAGGGTGCCAACCTATGCATCGTTCCCACCACATGAACAAGGTTCAAAATTATAAGGTTCTCACCAATAGCCCTTGTGTTTCTTTTAAGTCAATCAAACAACATGCAATAAACTATTGATGAGCTTGAATCGTTGGTTCGAGTGATGTTGTCACTGCACACCCACCGAGTAGCTGGGCTAATGCACGTTTAATGTGTCGTAGTTTATCCCATCGGGGGATGTGGAAATTCTAAGAGGGAGGTGTCAGATCAAATATCATCATCGTCACTAGACTGAAGTTCAAAATTAGAAATCCGTCCCCAATAACTGTCTTGTTTTTCCTCGGTTGATGAGCAATCAATCAATCTACGTGTAGGATATTCATCGTATGGGAAAGGGTTTTCAATGTTAATTTAACTTAGAAGATAACGTTTGAAATAAACTGAAGCATTTCACTTCGTTATCCCTTTTTTTCATTTCGTCTACTCTCCCAACTTAGAATTTCAGAATTTGCTTTTCCGATATCTTTTGGCTACAATATCTACGATGTAATTGAGCTATCTTTTCGCCCTAATAAATTTTAAAACATTTTATATTTTCAATAGAATCCCATATTTTGGTTCTACAGTTTCCTTTATGCTTATAATTTTCTCGCATTTTACAATTTATTCAGTATAGTGGTTAAGAAGATTCTGTCTTATATTTCCTTTGTTACGCTGAACCGACGGGTTCTATTTTTTTTTTAATATTACACATGAGGCGAAACACACAGAATGGATGCAAACCTCTTTAGTAAAACTATTAATAATAACGAATTGAGGGTCGTGGGTGCCTGGTCTGTAAGAGCTTCGACCTTGTGATCGGAAGATCGCGAGTTCGACTCCCGCGTCGAACAAAAGTGCACCGTGTACATTAATGACGGCTGGTACACGTTAAATACGGTCGTTGACGTAAAGTCCTTCAGGCTCCCATACAAATTAATACCTTTGGGGAACTGGATCAGGAGTGTCACGGGACCCTGATCTGGATCTAAAATTTCTGGATATCTGTGATCAAAAATTGGATTCCTTCCTTTGGAGCCTAAAATCTTCGGATCTAATGAAGCCGCAACCCTCAAAAATCCTTGTCATGATTCGTAATTTACGAGTTTGTGGACTTGCTGTGATGATACTGACCAATAATATGATATAATTGAGAAAAGACAGTAAAAATTAAGTATGTTATTTTTCGTAATCTCAAGCAAAACTAAGAATTTTATATAAGCTGTCTTGAAGATCTTCATTTGAATTAACGAAAAAATATTTAAGATTTATGTATCGCGCAACGCAGTTAAAAATTGTTTACAATAAACACTTACAATTCTATGAATATTTAAAATATGAAATTCGCGAATTTTAATTTTGTACATCGCTAGCCAATTTTCATATATACTTTAAGTCTTGTAAAATTCGGTTAAAAACTCTGCATGTTATCAGAAAGACATAGTGAAAAATTTGATGAATACAGTAAACTTTTTACATGGAAGAAAAGCTGAGATGCTAAAACTTTGTATTCAAGGAAATAAGAGCACATCTATAAAAATTTTGGAAAGTATTAGTTATTATAGAAGGACTTCATGGCTTTATTGCTGGAGTGATTATTAGACATTGTTAAATTATGAGTTTTCATCTCGAATAAATCTTCGAATATTTTTAAAGTGTTCCATATTGAAAAATATGAGAAAATTCAATACAATCTGTATTATATAAACACCTTATATATATACAGTTATATAAAAATGCAGTAAATTTCATTATAATTATATTGTTTGTTACTATAACTATGCGTTTGTTGTTTTACATTCGTAATAATAAACACTTTAAGTCTAAAAAAAGCTTTTTTGGTAATAAACAAACAATCTTCAGCTCATTATTTTTAAATGCGCATTAATAAAACATTATGCGAGTTTATTTGTTTTGCAAAACATAAATTATAAGGTGGAAAGAAAATTACAGGAAGCTCATTACTTTTGAAGATCATATTTTCTTTCTGATTAGTTAGATACTTAGACCGTAGGAATTTACATATAACGTATTTAATATACAGTAATTTCTCTTTATTCCAGCACTTTCGAGACCACTTCTCTATCCGATTAGCTATTTCTCTGGGTTATCGAGGGTCAAAGCAATTTCAGAGGCGATACGAAAGATAGTTATAAAAAAAAATTAAATTTCTATGCAAAATCTTGCAAACTGCCGGGAAGTGACGTGAATCTACAGGGGGAGCTATTGAAGTATACCTTGAAAGTATCATGTATTACTGCGCAGATAAATCCGTACTGCAAACTAGAGAACTGGTGGGCTGATGCAACGTTGCTGATACAGCCGTGACTACCATTAAAAGTATTGTTCTGGTTCCTGTATCTGTGTTGCTAATCTGTGCAAGTACTACGTCTCCTATTTGTCCTGTTATTCTGTCAAAGTTTTGCAATCTGTGTGTCGTTTTGTACAGAATGTTTGTGGATAAAGCGCCATTTGCTATAATCCTCCTCCTTGTGCTGATTTCACTCATACACCCACACACGATTGAACTATCGTAACAATATAAATAAATCATCACTAAGAAGGAAGGAGAGCATAAGAGCAATGAGTAATTTTTGTATTATTAAGATATGATACCGAAAATTGTGAATCTACATGAAAAAGATAAGACACAGTTCTCGAAAATCATTAGCAAATATATCGTTTCCAACCTTTTCTCGTTTAATGCGAGTCATTTTACAATTTAAAAAAGAAAAGGAAAACGCATCGACATTTATAAGTAGTTCTAATGTCTTAGACAACCATTAAAATATGTAACAGCCGGATTGAGAAAAAAAAATTTACTTTCATACGCAATTTTTTATGAAAAATAAAGAGCATATAGAGTGTCAGATAGTTTTATTTAATCTTCATTTGCTCGCCATGCATTAACAAACCCTTCTCATGCCATAGGCTGCGGTTCGTTGTTCATACAACCAAATGCCATGTGAGCCAAAAATTACTTTACTATTTAAGATGTGAATAAAATTACTCTATTTTTCTTATTTTAACTCTAGATAACTAAACATTCTTCTAGAATAGAAGTTTCCAACAATTTTCTCTCTTCTGGCTCGGTTCTTTTCTGCGTATCCCAGAATAACAGTATTGATAACGTTTTGTTTTTAAGCGGATCATTTTTCAAATTTTTTTTTCCACAAAAAATTCTACTGTTTAAAAAGTTAAAAAGTTTTTTCACAAAAAGTATAATCTTAAAGGTCACATCAATTATATATTTTAGATTACGCATTATCTTACAGTACAGAAATTAAAAACGTTATACAGATGGGATAATCCACTGTACCTTAAATATACAATTACAGTTTTACTGTTACCAAATCTATATTTACGACTTGAAAAGAAATCGTAAAATGTTAGCAGAAAAATAAACACCATGTGAATAATTTTGAACCCCTATTTAATTAATACCTTTTAATCATTTTAATGCCTTCCTTGATACTGTTTCGTTATCCCTGTGAAGTTTGTGATATTTAAGTGATAGTTCGTTATTTTTAAAAGAACACATGCTTCTGAATTTTCGGTAGTTAACCTGTTTCGTAATGAATTGAGAATGAATTGCATTTGAAAAAATACCTGTTCACATCAGTAGCTGGACTCAAAAGCTGATAGCAAAACGAAACCAACTCTCTTTATCGAAAAACCTTGGAAGGAAATGACGCCCAACAAGCAGCTATCATGCTTAAGTTATTTGTATCAGCGGCTTCAAGTTGTCTTCTTAAAGTCTTGAATTCGTTTGTCCATATCACTGAATTTTTGAAGTCGATAAAACTCTCATTTGTATATGGAGTCAGTTAACTCCATATACAGATTTTCCAAGGTATTTATCTAGCTTACGATTATTTTAAGCTGATATCAATATATAAAGCAAGGCGAACTTTCAAATTGAGCAATTAAAGAACAAGATACATGATTTATTTTCAGATTTTTCAAATGTACGTCAATGACCAGGTTATGTTATATAGAGAAGGCAGTAAAAATTTAAAAAGGAAAACCACAGGTATGGTTAATGGAGCACTTAGTAAGGGGCGCCATCTAGGAAAAGATTAAGGATTCAGATACAATGCACCCGCTTTAATTTGTTGACAGGAATACTTACCGATCTACGTAATTAAGAATTATTTACTGGGACACTAAAATTTTCCCAGTGGGTCACTAGATGATCCCCGGGTCATAGGTTGCCGACCACTGCTCTAGATAGCCTCTCCGCCCCATAAGAACATTCGGTTTCACCCATAACAAATTTTGAAAACTTCTTCAAGAATCAATATGTTGAATTAAATTAAATGATCTTTTTCCTGATTATATAGTTTTTCATTTTTAAAGTAAGCAAAAAAATAAACAGATAGAGAAAGAGTGAAAGAAGAAAAGGAATGAAAAAAAAAAATAGAATAAAATAAAACAAAATTAATGGGATATTTGGGACAGTACTGAATCACAAAATTTTGTAAAATAAAGCTCAAAAGAAGAAAAATACAACGTTAAATCCGGAGCTGCATTAAATTGAATTTTCCCATTTTTCTTTTGTTAGTACACGAAAAAATTGCCTGTTCAACAAGCTTTGTGCTAACAAACACTCTATGGCGGTTTTAGAAGTTCGCTTCATTGATAGGGAGGACGATATTACAAGTGACAATTTAAAAACACTCTACCAGCTTTATAAAATTCTTTTTAATATTTTAAAATTCCTTTGTTCTCTTTTAGATGTGTGGTCTCTATAATTGTTTTCTTTTCGCGTACCCTACAACGACCTCTCACGTACTCTTTGGGGTATGTGTAACACCAGTAGTCTACGAGTCCCTGTCAGTTTTCAGAATTCGAGATGTTTACACCAACACACTTATAATACTATCATAACTAGTAAATTTAGTTATCGGAAAGTGATAAACATTGCTGTACACTTGATACTTTTCGAGATTTGTTGAAATGATCGTCTAGCAGTCGAATGTACGGCGACAACCCGCAGAAGCTTATGCCGTTTCACAAAATCAAATATTGAAGATATTTTGAATACTGTAAAGTCCGCAGAGAAAGAAGATATGACTAAAACTGCTGCAAACAAATGAGATATTTGTCCTTTCTGTCCAGCTAAGAAACGAAGTATGATAAAAGTTCGTATGCAACTACCGCAACATGTTTAATCGCGAAGAGTCAACCTTAAAAATTCGCTAAAAGTACACAAAGCTAATTTTTACCACTTTTCCAAATTCTTTTTAATTGAATTCTTTTAATACTTCATTTAAGTTTCGCTAATTTCTTTGAAATAATTGATGAAGAGTTTTAATATATTTGTTTTTAATTCGTGTGCTACGAGTCGAATTATTAGTAAGAGTATCGCTGACAAATGTTTAGGTTCGAATATCATACATGAAGTAAAAACTCTAAAAACGCCTTTACTTTATAAAACTTAATTACATAATATATTCAAAGGAATAACGTGATGTATATTCTTGTTATAGTTTTGGTTCAAAGATTGTATCTTTCTCATTTATCAGTCGATCACTTTTCTAATTTTTCTGCTACTCGTGAAACACTAATAAATCAATACAATTAAAATTGTTTATATTTACCAGCGCCATCTATGAATGAAGGGGAGAATGAGAAAAGTGAAACAACAGATAATCTTTTAGATCTAATGCAGAAGTTGTTAAGCACCGGGTGTATTTTAAATCATGGAAGCGTATAATTTAAAATTATTAATTAAATTCATTATCCAAACAACTTTAGAATTTATTTTTACAAATGGTGGAAAATTTATATAAACAGAAAGTTTCTGAATTCGGATCATTTTTTGAAATAAGAACGGGGATTAAAAAATGCAGAAAACATGGTATGAAGAAAAAAGGCTTAATTTATACAAATTTTTATTTTTCTTCGCTAAAGGAAAACATTCGTTGTTGAATATGATTAAAAATATTGTGAAGAAAAAGAAATCCGAATAAAATAATGCAAAGTAATATTCAGGTAATGCTCAATCTGTTTAACTAAATATTGCTACAATATTGATAAATAAAATGTGACATTCAAAGAACATTAAAAGTTCTGGACTGAAACCTTAATAAAAGGTATATTTTCGACGTCTAACAATTTCAATTGTCGCATTTCACCGAAAATAAACCCAGAACGTGTATTGTTTTATGATCTTAAAAACGAATTAGGATGTCTTTTCAGATGGGGGAATATAAAATCCTATTTTATGAAAACTGTTTTTAATTTCTAAATTTGAAGCAAACTGTTCTATCATATTCGTACAAGAGCTTTCGGTTGAGAATTAAATATTTTTAATATTAATTAAAACAGTTTAGCATTTATTATCCTCAAATAATTACTTTAAATGTTCTACATATAATCCATTCTATATAAGGGTGAAATTTATTTATTTCCTTTGAAAAAATGTTTCCGTCATCGGATACAATATTCTATTCTACAACCAAAACTAATATTATCGAACCAAATCCTATCCAAGAGGCCTTAATAGTGGTGCAGATCAAATTTCCCACCAGGTCGTAGAAAGAAAAGGCTGGGTTTTATTTTTCAGGATACATGGATAGGAATTATTGCTTTTGTGTATTTATATCGTATGAGTTTTGATACATTCATAGGTCGGTTTAAAAAAACCTTAAATGTTTTTATATTTATATACGTATTTCAAGAATAGGCTCGGAAATTGAAGCATATACAATTCTTTAATACATTCTTTATAAATATAACTTGACGTACAAACAGACCCTGTACATTTATACTTCAATTTTGTTTAATTAATGATTCTTTAGGACTTTATAACAGCTATCTGATCATATAATTTGGTAATGCATTTTAGAGTATATATGTATGTACACACATACAAATATATGTGTGTGTTCTTTCCGAGATGATTTTCATTCTGTTTGGCCAAATCCATCTCGGGGACTCACTAAATTTTATTTAGTATATATATATATATGTATCGATCGAACTAAGTATAATGATTACAGTTTTACTACTGTAACGTAGGCTATAGATAATCCCCGTCAGAGACTTTTGCATTGAACACACGTTTTTGTTTCCTAACTTCCCATTCAAAGTCATAATAATAAGTTTACTACTCCAAAGCAATAAATGAGCCAAATCAGGGTCCATAGGCTTTGGACAACTACATTCATGAACACCTGACTCTACTACACAGGTGTGGCAGGGTTGAATTCTCTTTGTGAGGTATTGTGACCCATGACATAAATATATATGGAAATTTAGGGCCTAGCCGTTTGACGGCCGAAATCTGCATGCAACCGGGCTAAACTTGATATTGGCCGATAAGAGTGAATAGTGTTGGGGATAAAAACGGATGTTGTCTGTGATTGGATTGTCCAATCAAAAATGAAAATAAATTATAGAGGGGCGGGAGTCAGCCCTACCCGAGGAATTAAGAGAGACAGAAAAAAAGTGAAGAGAGGAGAAGGAATCCTGACGGGGAGCGAAAGAGGGCGATCCACAAGAATGGAGCGAGAGAGAATACGATTTAAGAAATTCCTGTTCTTGCGATTTTGGGACTAAAATTGATGTGGATCAATTCCTATTTGTGGTATTTTTTAAGCTATTATTGTTTGTGACTTTGTGCTAAGAGAAACAAGGCGAAAACGCCTTCTAACTAGAATACAACTCATACAATTGTACAATAAAGAAGTATTTTTACTTAAGCTATGCGATTCATTCCACAAATTCTGGAGTCACGACGCTACACTGCAAATTATCACGTGATGAGATAAAAATATTGGATTCACATTCAAGTTACGGGAGAAGGTCTTAGAAAATTCTCAATTATGTAAGAAAAATAATGGGAAATATAAAATAGATGCGAATGGAATTAAAGAAACGATAAAAAGTTCATCTGTCCGTCTCACAGCCGCTAGCATAATAATGGACTTGAAATGTGTAGCAGGCTGTGTAAGCCAGTGATTAATATCTTTAAAGTGTTTCTTTTTTTCCTCATAAATCGTAAAGGAACTTGACGAGATGTATCAATTTTCAACAATTAATTTCTCTCAACGTAGATTGTGATTCCAAGATAAGCGTGGTGCTTTAAAATGATATAATACGACACATTTCCACGTTCAAAGTAAACCAGAAAGTAAAAACTTATTTTCTGCGTAACATTCTTCAAAATAACACCTTCGCGACCCCTCTCCATTTCCTACCCTACTTCTCGAACATTTCCTTTCTTTTCTTTTCTTTTTTGGCCACTTTTTCAAGCGTTTAGGTCACAGACACACACCCTATTGGCACAAGATAGCCAGATTTGACTCTTGCGCCATAAACCTCAAATTTCACTCACTCCTCAAAATGAACACAAACGCCGTGAAAAAATTTGTATTTTAGAATATGCGAAATATTTACCACTTGTCTTAGCACAGAAAGCATTCAAAATGAAGTATGGATTTCATAAAAAAATATTCTGCCCTGGTTTCGCCAATTCAAGAGGTTTGTAATAAAACGAGGCTTGATAGGGCATGTTCTTCATACGATGCAGGGGGTAAAATGAGCCACTGTATATTCTAAACTTCCAGATATCAACACGTCCTACTAGTCGTGAACCGTTGAGTAAACAATTGTATGGAAGATTTTACTTTTTGGTCATGGCATCAGAAATGACTCCGTATTCAGTATAAACATCGAAAAGGAAATACTCCTACATATGTGGGAGAAATAGGACTTCGGTATAGATTAAGATGACCAAATGTTAACATTTGAAAAGCGGGACACCATTGACAGGGGGAGGGGGAAAGGTTCTTGTTTAAGAATTTGATACCTAAAAAATACCTACCTTTGTTGCCTAAATAAATTACTTACCGAAATCATCTGAATAGCTGATTTATTGACATCACTTGTTTAACTAGCTCGCAGTACGATGTGTATCGTATGAGAGACAGTTACAAAACTCAACATGCGAAGACGTTACTTCGTGGACGACCAACAAATTCATTACACCCTGACCCTTCTCCTCTCTAAAATTTTCCCTCCGCTTCCCACTTTTTTATATGATGCAATTCATTTGCAACAATGTTCCAAATGATGCTAGATCGCTGGTGAAACATGTCGACATAAAAATAAAATCTGTGGAAGAGTACAATGTGTTTTCAATACATTTTACAGCTTCAAAAATGTTTTCGTCGCTGTCAATGCCGAAAAATGCCACTGTTAGTTCAAACAATGGTGGTCGTATTCAAGCAACTAATAAAGGCGAACTTTGATAAGCAGTTCCTGGTAATCAGTTCTCAATAATTGTTTTTATCATTAAAGTTTAACATTATGAAATTTACAAAAAAAATATAAAGGTCATATACTGGTGAAATAGCTACATGGAAGTCAAAAACTGTATATTCCCTTCCCATTCGCCGACCGTTCTCTAACTCGTGCATTCTTTCTAAAAATCGGGATTTTCTTAAAACCCCGAGGGACGCGGGATAAATTGTTACAAATCGGGACTGTAACTCTAAAAGCGGGACGTCTGGTCACCTTAGTATAGATATATATCGTGTAATTAAAAAAGATGACATTTAAAAACTTTGTAAATGTTTGTAAGAAAATTGAAAATCTCTCTGTTTTAAGAAATATTGAATTTCATATTTGAAACATAAGACATTTATACACGAGGAATATTTTGTAACTTATTTTTGTAACCTCGTGAACCTTACTATAAATAATGTGTGTATATATATGTGTGTGTGCATGAGTGATATATAGATATAATATACATATATGATATACATGATATACCATATACATATGATACAATATACATAAGGTTATATAGATATAATATATACATATACATATACATGCATGATATATGATACAATAGATATACATATACGATATAATAGATACATACATGTATACAAGATATACAGCGATATACATACATACATACATCCGTGCTGGTGTGCAGTGGAATTAATTTGGATTGTTTGTTGTTTTGTCTTAAAAGATATTGTAATGTGAATTTGTTCGTTTGTTATTCATGCCTTTTCAATCGTAACTTCGGTTTATAACCATTTTTAATGTAATATATCTGTTTGGCATTAGTATAGACACTACTCTTGTAAAATTGAGTCATATAATATCTTCCAACCTGTTACGAAATTAAATATATTAAACGCTGTTTTTTTTTATTTTCCTATTTATTATTCTTCAGTTTTTAATTCCATCTATCTTGGATAATTTCATAGAGTTGTCACTTTGATTGAATTTGCTTTAATTTGAAAACTTCTATGGTAGATAATGTTTTTTTCTTTTATAGTTAAATTAGCGTATTTATTTGTATTCGTTTTCTTTGCTTGCAATGTATATGGATTGCGTATACGTTTTTTACTCATTGGTGCAGTAATGATTTCTTCCCAACTCTATTATTTTTTTCATTATTTCCTAACTTGCTTATAATTTTAATGTATTTGTGCTTATTTATATTTAAATATCAACTTATATGCGTGTGTGATGAACCCACGTCGACTCCTTTTTAATTTTATTTCCTGTTTTTACATATCTTCTCTTTTATAACGTACTTTAGATTTAACACCTAAGCAAATTCATGCCACTAAAGATCCGCCTTGTAGCAGGGGTTGATGCTCGTTAAATCTGTTGGGGCCCAAAGTCCTCCTGTTGGCGTGGTGAGGAAGTTAAGAGAGAGGGTTTGCCGGCTCAGATGTCATCCTCGTCACTTAACCGAGGCTCAGAATTACGAGGTCCATCCCTATAGCCCTCGCGTTACTTCTAGTGCACGTTAATATAAACTAATCCTATGGAATTTCGTCTACCATCCTTAAATCATTACTTTTTTACCTGTTTGAATGCAAAAAAAGTCATCCAAAACAGCAAAAAATAAAGAAGGTTTTTGAGAAATCATACTTTTAATCCGATTTTTGAAAATGTCTTAAAATATTTCTTAAAGACCAAACATTTCTCAGACGAATCATTAAAATAGAGGTAAAAGTATTTTTTAAAAATCGGAGAAAAAAAGTTATTCCACAGAAACTCCCATTATTTTTTGCACTTTTTTGCATTTAAATTGGTGAAATAGTAAAGATTTTAAGGACCGTACATGAAATTTCATACGAATAGCATAACGTTCCCGAATTCAAAATGGCTGGTAGACGGGAGCCTTAAATTAAAGTTAATGAATACATTGCGAATAGTGTTTCTTTAAATTCAGGTATCTAAATTAAATTTTCGCCGCCCCAACATTTTGTTTTGCGATCTTTTTTAAGGTGTCGCAACGCACTATTACGGAAGCTCTAACATTTTATCCAGGAGACATTGACACGTAATTAATTTACGTTTCAATAACTCCTTACGCCCTCTATTGGTTAAAATATGAATCAAATAATAGTTTTGTAGACAAAATGACATTACATCATTCTATTTCTAAATATTATATTTATAAGAGACCCAAATTTATTTTAATGTATACTTATGTGTGTGAGTATAAGAATTATCCAATCTAATTTTAAAGTTCTTTAATTAATTATATCCATTGTATGATATTGCTTCGTAATTATATTGAGAATTTCTAACTGTCCACTAATCTAGATTGATTAACGAATAGGAGGGGCGATTGCCCTTGCATTAAAAGCATCGCCGCCTCTCGAGGAGGAGTTGTGTAAACACAAATGATTTTTACATGTTTGAAAGTCCATACCAATTAACTAGATATGTTATTATCTAATAAATTATACAATAACACCGGCGCGTGTTAGCAATTATGGAGAGTGTCGATAATTAAGTGGAAAAGCCCGTGCGTGTGACGGAAGATTCATTTACTTGGTGAAATAGGTGAGACAGAATGAAAGGCTTATGACCCTGAGATCGTGCTACAAGCGATTATAGGAAAAAAAATTATTGAATATTGCGACTCGTCGGGGGTGATGTTCTTTAACACAATCAATCCACTTTTCTTTTCTAGGCAATTATAGTATTTCTGGTAAGAATTTGAATGAGAGAATGTGTCCTTTTTAGGAAAAGTACAGGGTCTATGCAGAGATTCATTCACTTCATAGAATAAACTGCTGTGTAGTAAGTGTTTGTTCAGTAAATATGTATTTATACAGTTCATGAACTCTTTTGCTTCTTTAAAGTAGTTCAAATTGTCACGAATAAGAATTGCAAGGCATATTTATACTGTTATTCGAATGACTCAGGTATATATGGGAAAAGTAATTTTTTTAGAATGTATGGATGCGATATGATTGTTTATTAACTTCGCATTGAGAAGCAATCCGAGGGCAACTGGCGACGGAATTCAAAATTTTGAACTTCGGTCAAATGACGCGTATGACTCCTGAACTGGCACCTCTCTCTCCTAAATTTCCCACCATGCCAACGAGAGGATTTGGAGCCTCGACAGATTTAACGTGCCTCAGCTCCAGCTACATGGCGGGTCTTTTGTGGCAACCATACTCGAACCCCGAACTGGACAAAAACTGCCGACCGCGAATTCTCGACCATAAGCACTAAGCTACTGCTGCCACTAGAATGTATTGAAAACTATTTTCAAAGTGGTTAGTTTGATTTGGATTAGCTTACTAATACTCTTCCTGTTAGTTGACCTTATATTTATATTTTAGTAGTAAGAAAATAAGTTTTAAGAAAATTAGAAAAATTGGGAGATACAGAATTAGAAGGAATCCTCAGAAAGATATTTCTTACGGTACGCCATTTTTACTATTGAATGGAGAAATCATAAAAAACTATTAGTTTTTAACTTTCAATCTATTGAGACAAATTGAATATGTTATAAACCATTTAATGAATTTATTTCAATTGTCTATAACATTGTTTCAAATTTGCAGATTCGAGTTTACCAGAGGAAAAGGCGTCCATTGAAACTATAAAACTTTTCTTAATCCAATAAACGTTTCTGCCATATTAAGGGGACGTATAATCAAAAGCTTACGGAACAATCACGTTTCTAACAGTTATCAAATTTAGCTCACAAAAGCCTTAACAGACATCCAATTAACACACCATCAAAATACAATTTGGGGTCAGGAGAACAGTTGTTTTTTTTTTTATGTTATATTAAATTCCTACATTGTATCTTTAAAAATCTGTTTAAATTTTGCATATATCGTATTCAGAAGCCGAGTTACAGCAGTTTTAATATTACTTGATTATGAATTTCTCTGACCGGAAAGGCTTTAAAAACGACATTTTTCATTACCACAAAACACAATATCTCAAAATATTACGAATCAACAAAACAGAAATTTTATAAATATGTTTTTCAAATACTTGTAATATAATATAGATTATTCTTGAGGCTCTATATAAAGTAGAAGTTATTTTTATATCGTTATAAAGGGCAAATTACAATGACTTTTAAAGAAAATTTCTGAACTCGAACTACCATAGGTTCCTACGTAAGGTTTGTATTATCAAAATAATATTCTAATCTCTAGATAAGACTACTCGATTACTCGATTTACTCGAATTACTCGATTTACAAACTGTCAGCATATTTTTTTTCCTTTCGAGTTTCCACGTTTTGCGGGAATTTTGCGTGTTTCCACGTCTTAATTTTTACTTATATTTGTATAAAATGCCTCTTTGACCGTAAAAGTATACACTGGCAAAACTTTTCTTGTGTGTTTTTCTAATTTTCAAGCCCCATAAGGTCATAAAAAATGCATCTATATGCAACATTTACGTCAATTCAAAAACTTTCCTTCTTAATGTCTTTACATGACGCAGGTGCAAGGAAAGTAAAGTACTACCTCAGAACTTCTCGATCGTATCCGTGAATCTCTCCTCAGTAGCAAGGTTTTGAGCCTTCGAAACTCATTAAATAATTAGTCAGTAAAAAGTCAGATAAACAAATCTTTGTGTTTATTCTGTATGAGGACTATTAAAAAGGAACGTTTGTGTTATGAATGTGGGATAATAGGAACTCCAGTCTAATATCAAACATAATAATTACAAAAAAAGAACTTATCTCTTTATAATAGCAAAAGCAAGTCCCAATCAGAAACTAAACTTATAAACTGTATCCGTCATAAAATCAACTATATCCGATGATTTATCTCTTTGAAACACTATCGTGTGCCCTCTAATGTCGTCAACTTTCTGTCTCCCCTCACCACTTATACACATCTAATCCCTCTATCCGGTTATTTCCTATTTCCTATATTTTTATACACGAGGAGATATAATTAAGTTTTAGTTATTGCTGAAAAATAAATGAGATAAATAGATAACATGTATTGCTATTAAATAAATTACAGTTATTTCTACAGCTAGTTGGTTTTTACACACACACATTTCTTTTTTTAGAAAATCAAACTTAAAATGATCAGATTACCCTGATTTTCGATTATATTTAATGAAATAGGTAAATTATTATATTTACCGACTCATTTCAAACCAACTCTCTTCTTTTCGTGATGTGTAGGACCGCGGAAGATTAGTGATAATGGTCGAGAACTCACTGAGGGCGTATTTTTGCCGAGCCGTGGTTTCGAGCCCTGATGCCACTAAAGACCCGCCAAGGGCTAAACCGCGTTAAATCTGTCTAGACTCCAAGCCTTCCCGTTGACATGGTGTTAGAAGCTTGGAGAGGGAGGTGCCAGCACAGGTGTCATCCTCTTCATTCGACCGAAGTTCAAAATTATGAAGTCCGTCGTCAATAGCCCTCATGTTTAAGGTGACCAGGCGTGCCGATTTTTAACAATTTGTCCTGGGTCCCGCGGGGTCTTTTGAAAGTCACGATTTTTAGAATTAATACACGATCTAGGGAACGGCGAGAGAACGAGAAGGGAATATACGGTTTTTGGTTTCCCTGTAGCTATTTCATAATGTTAAATTTCATAATGTTAAACTTTAATAATAAAAATAATTGTTGAGAACTGATTATCAGGAACCACTTATCAAAGTTCGCCTCGATCATTTGCTAGAATATTACCACCATTGTTTAAACTAACAGTGACATTTTTCGGAATTGGCAGTGACGGAAACATTTTGTAGCTGTAAAATGAAGGGAGAAAACATTTTTCACTTCCACAGATTTTATTCTTATGGCGACAGCGATCTGGCATAATTTGGTACATTGTTGCAAAGGAATTACATGATATAAAAAATTGGAAGTGGAGGGGAATTTTAGAGAGGAGAAGGGTCAGGGTGTAAGTAGTTTGTTGGTCGTCCACGAATTAAAGCCTTCTCATATTGAGTTTTGTGACTCTCTCATCCGATACACATGGTACTGCGTGCTAGTACTAGTTAGACAAGTGATGTCAACAAATAAGCTATTCAGGTGATTTAGGTAAGTAATTTATTTAGGTACCAAAAGTAGGTATTTTTTAGGTAACAAATTTTTAATCATGAACTCCCCCCCCTTGTCAATGGTGTCCCTCTTTTCGAATGTTAAAATCTGGTCACTTTACTCCTGTTGCCTCTCATTGCGGCGCTAATAAACAATCACATTCGTAGAAGAAATATTGCTCCTTGCGATTTGCATCATTGTGCTCATGTTGTTCAAAGAGACGTTTATCTGACGCTTATAGACATCTATAAACCAATTAGGTAATGAAATGTGTTCTAATAGCCTAATTACAAGTCAAGCAGATTATTTTATCTTTTATATTACAGCAATAATCCTTCGATTCCCACTTTTCTTGGAAAGACCGATGTTGGTCTGTAATATTTGTTCAGCTTTCCACCAACTGGTTTCAGTAAAGACTTACTGAATGCTAGTACTTAAAATGGAGAAGTAATGGATGACTAAAATAATAAAGCTTAGTAAAAATCAATAGTTTTTCTATAACATCAATTCACGGACACAGAAGAATAACACGTGTTAGTAAGCATAATATACATAAATCCTTTTTTCTTGCTTTCTGTTTTGGAATGATCAGGCGGACAGACTCACAAAATCGATTACGGAATCCAGTATTTACATCGATTGGATTGCACCGGAAGATATTTATAGTAACATTTATGGAAACAAAATGAAAAGAACCATCGAAAATTTTTATTCGAGGAAATATTTCAAAGACTATGGGAACATTCTGACAATTGATAAGATATCCAATTGGATAAAGAGCAGAAGATAGGAAATTCTTATCACTCGAGTCATCTGCGGAATTATCGTAACATACAAGTGGGCTTTTACACAAATTCCACCTACAGGATAATTAAAAGTGTACCTGTTACCGCAACAATGATTTGGAACAGAGCCTTTTGACTTGTAATAAATATGCCCCCCAAAGAGAGAAATCAGCTATAGACTCAAATAACCCGAAACGCAATATTATTTTCAAAGAACATTTGGAAACAATAGCAGCTAATAAACAAATGTTTAGAATACTCTTGCAGTAGTTGAAGTACTGTGACATCTATTGAATAAAAAGCATCTTTTAAAAGGGAATATAGCCTTTGTAGCTTTATATCCTACAAAAACCAATCAATCATTATGGCTTTCTGAAATTGGAATATCTGATTTTTGGTACGATAAGCGAAGCAGAATGAAACGACAGGCTGTGATTAAAATATTCGCTGCGAGTGATGGGAAAAATGATATGCAATTCACAAGAGTAATAGAAGATAAATGGCGAATGTTGTAATTTTCTATATCAGTAATTAATCGTACGTACGAGTATTATTAAAAAGTTTTTGAACATAAGCATACAAATGTTTTAAATAAATTTTTGTTACAACCTGCTATGCATCAAATATATTTGTTGTGGGTCACATGCCATCTTACAGTATGCGTGTTTGACGTATTTGATTTACAACAACACTCGCGCTTATTCCTTTTTGGAATATCCCACTCAGAAACTCTACTCTTGTAAAAATTGAAATATCTAACTTCATGAAAAACTGCTCAATAAATTTCACATGTCAATATATCAGTTTGGTAGAAAATTAATGATTTCTGTTCTTACTCTTATTCCTAAATCAGATCCAATAGTTAATATATAGAAGACTACAAGAAATCAATTCTATTCGAATTGTACAGAAAATCCCGAGAAAAAATGCTTTATCGGTTAATACGTATGCTTTTATTGATGTATTGGGTTTCTCTTGAAGATTCAAGTGGAATTTTAATATTTTCTTCAATTTTTACTGTGATTGACGATATAGTTTTCGGCAAATGTTATGAAAAGCGTGCCATTCCAATACTGCAAAAAAAAAGGTTTTATTTTAATTTATTTATTTTATTTATGTGCATGAGAGAGAGAGAGAGAGAGAGAATTTAAAAAAATAACGGCTAGCTTTACTATCAATTTGAAGAAATATGATATTTTCACCGTGGTATTTTTTTTTAGATTATGATATCTCTAAAGGTATAATATATGGGCTGAAATTCATATCTTTTGTATATTGGTGAATCAATTGGGCAAGGAAGCAAGATCGATGAACAAGAAAACATCCGACCCAAAACTTTTGCTACTGTCTTTGATGTAAAAAGGATCTCAAAGTAGAAGATGCCTGAGAGATCCTACCATTAAAAATAATCTTCAAATATGTGAAATTAATGAGATCAGTGCAGTGCCAAAGACAATTATTAGCCTTGGAAAAACACATTTTGTAACGTATTTCCTTCATTGTTTAACTCTAAAGCTATTTTCAAGTCTAATTAAATTGTCAATAAGTTCAATACCCCAGCTATAGATACGCAAGAGAAATACTATACAAATGCTTATGATATTCAAGGTTATTCTCTCTGTCTCTCAAATTCCTTTAAACTCAGTGTTAATCCTAATTTATATTCTTAAAATAAAACCTTAATTCACTAAATTCACTCACTCCGATTCAAGCACATTTCGATCAAAATTAATCATTTCCAACATAAAAAATTAATTGTGGTGTATTACTCCAATCTGGAACATCTAACAACCTGTCGTTATCCTATATCTCCCTTCTCTTTCCTTTCAGTTCTATTTCACTTATATATCACTATCTCTTATTCAATACCCTCCACTTCTTATCTTCATCTAATTTACCTTATCATGTTTCCAAGTTTTATGACTGGATCAGTGAGTTATTTGTTGATAATGTGGAATTTTTATATGGGTCTTAAGGCTAAAGAAGTCTGTTATATTGAAAGGAAATTGATTATAAAGCTTTGTAAAGACTGCAGATTTTTGTAATGAAATTTCGTTATTAGTTAATTAGCAGTTAATTATTCAGATGTTTTTTTTAATTTGTTTTAAAATACGAAATAACATTCCTCTCTTGGATTGATCATCTCTACTTATGTCTGTCGGTATACAATTTCTCACACGTTCGTTGAAGAAAATTCTAAAATAAATGCTCCCGAGCTTACGGCAGAATTAAATAACTGAGGAGAAGTATGCGTAAACAAAAGCTCTGAGTTCAACTTTAACCCACTGACTTAATAATATTTTTCCCAATGGTTGACCTTGCATTTACTATATGATTTTTAGAAAATAAGTTTTAAAAAAATTAGAAGAAGAAGAATCTAAATTCCTTCACAGAGTTGCATTTCTTACATTACACCATTTTTACTACTGCACGGAGAAATCTCCGAAAATAATTACTGTTACCTCATGATCTAATGAGATAAATCGAATGTGCTATAAACCACTGAGTACATATATTTCTTAGCTCTCCAGTTATTTATAATATGTTGTCATCGATTGATGAAAAGAAGAAAACACTGTTAAGATACAGCAGCTCTTTAGTCAGTCTCACAGTCCACAACGTAATAATGTATTTATAATGTGCTGCCGACTGCCAGCTGGCTATGCAAGCTAATAAGAAGAGCCATTAATTCTGACAAAACTCATGAAGCATTTATCTGGAATACTTATAGACCAATTCTATCAATGATGGATATTATATTGAACAGCAAATGTTATTAAATGCTTGAGGAATGTATTGTTTTCTTTCACTTTACAAGAACAAAATTTTCAGGTAGACGTAATATTTCTTACATCTCTCACATTAATATGAAAGTTGCATGAATTTTCTGTCCGAAAACGTGTTCTAGATTAATAACGGGATTTTTAGTATTGGGCACAGACAAACTTAAAAATAACAAATTTAAATTTACAGCTGAATAAAAAATGCAATTTTTTGGCAGTTTAAATTCAGCAACTCTATCACGTAAAATAATATGTACCTAATATTAAAAATTATAATCCTTAATGGTAGATAAATTACCAAAAATTATATATTTCTTTCAAAAATTGGATTCGACTCCTGTTGTAACTAGAGACCCGCCATGTAGCTAGGCTGATGGAAGTTGAATCTGTAGAGGTTTCAAGCCCTCTCATTGCCAGGCTTTGGATGTTTGGAAAGGGAAGTGCTTTTTCAAGTGCAGTCCTTTTTGCTTTATAAATGCTCAAAATTACGAAGTCGTTCTCCAATAGCCTTCGTGTTGTTTCTGTGAACAATATTAATAAGCAATCAATTAAAAATTTTACTTTGTGCTGTCAGTTTATTCTAAAATTTAGACCTTTTGTTGTGAAAATATTATAAAATTATTAATCATGGCGAAAATTAAATGACGTCTTTTCTTAATTTATCCACAATTCTCTTTAGAAAGTATTCAAATATGTTTTCATTTTTCCAACGTTTCATGCAAAGATTAAAATATGATTCATCATATAAACTTATTTTCATCGAAAAGGCAAGCAAATGTAGGTGAAAGATGAACTGGTTTTTTTTCAGGATCTCACGCGCATTTCTCTTTAATCACCATTTGGGGCTACTTTACAACAACATTTGATGTGAGAACTTCGCTTTGAGAAAAAGGCGTGATACATGTTATTGAGATTTATTGAAGTATTGCAAATGAATTGGAGAGAAAAGGAAATAGAAGAATTTGAGAGATTCATATGAACACTATATTAGTTTGAGAAAATGGGAAGAACCGATGCTACTAAACGTGAATACCTAGCCGTGAATTACTAGAATTCTACTTGAATAGGATACAGTAATTTCAAGAATACTGTTTAGAGTTATCCAAATAAGTAGATATCATATTTATAATATTTTGTCAAGTAGAAGATTAATTAACGGCTCCAGATTATTAATATACTTTTATATTGCATATTCAAGATTGAATAAAGTGGTTAAAGATTTATGGCTGATTTTTATTTTTTAATCATTACTATTGTGGGAGCCTAGTAGTCACGGTCGCGGACTCACTGAAAGCGGTTTTCATCGAATCATGGCCTTGATGTCACTAAAGACCCATCGTTTAGATGTGGCTGATGCACGTTAAATCTGGTTGTAGATCCCAAGTCCTCCCGTTGGCGTGGTGTGGAAGTTAAGAGAGGAATGGACCAGCTCAGGTATCGTCCTGGTCACTTGACTACGGCTTCAAATTACGAGATCCATCGCCAATAGCCCTCGAATCGCTTCTAGTGCATCATTAATAAATTAATAAACCAAACAAAAAACATACCAAACTCCTAATCATAACGAAGACAATTCGTTACACAATATTCTCAGCACATCCTTTATTTAATGCGTTTGTATTTCCATACGTACTGATAGTTTCCATAGGTTCTAAAACTAAAATGAATAAATGATCATTTATAGATTTGTTATGCTACAAATTTTATTCAAGGGCAAGAAAGAAAATAAATTCGTATTCTGTATAAATTTATTATATGCATCAAATTCTAAAAGACTGAGTCTCCTAAATAGAAGTTAAAATTGCAAGTAACTATAATAACAGTTTTTGAGATATATACATTCAGCTTGGTTCAATGATATGAGCCAATATTAATACTTGTCTTGTACTAGGAATGACGAAGGAACAACTTTTTAAAAATTTAGATTTAATGCATTGAATATCAATGCACCCATCTGCATGAAATTATTCAGATAAAATATATTGCAGAATTGAAAGAGAAGAAAGGAATTTTTTTTAAACGGAAAAACTAAATTTCAGAATATAAGAGAAACAAAGCTGAGTAACAAAACATTTCTTGGGTTTGATCCTCAATTTATTAGGTTCAGAATATAACTTACATATATTATATATGTATTGGATGCACGTACTATTAGTGTAATGCATATTAAATGAATAATACATAAGTACAACTTGTTATTAGCTCGTGTAATCCATCTTGTATTTTACTCAGAACCAATGTTATTTGTGTGGTTGATGGAGGCTGTTATGCGGATCCTATCGCTTCAGTTCTTTACTTTTTGATTTGCTTTTGCTGAAAAGGATTTAGCTCCATCTCTCAATGCTAACTGTTGTCTGTGTTTGTATATTTCAATATTCTTTACGTTGACTGAGATTCCTTCGATTAGGAGAAATGAGGTTGTTTTACGTTAAATTTAATTAACCCTCACATTATAAAGTTCAAAGCAATAAAAGTAGTATGTTAACCTTGAGATATTTGTATATTTCTGCATTTGCGTAAGCAAAGGAAATCGTATTTATGAACTCAAATAATTGATAATAATTTTGATAATTGATAATAATAAATGATAATCATTGTATTTATATTTTTGTCTTGGATTTACCTTTTGCAACATCTCGCATATAACACCCAATGCATTTATAAAAGTGAAAATTTGCAGAGTACTTATAAACTTAACATTCTATGCATTCACCATAATTATAAATTCAAAAATAAAATTTAATAAAATTAGAGATTTTTCAAGTAGTTTGTATATATATATTAAATTATTAGGAAAGTAATTTCGTTTTTTTTTTATGAAAATGAAAGACGATTTTCTACTTTTTAATAAATACTTTATTGAATTATATATTGTCTATTTTAGTCCAATTCCTTTTGCCATCTTTCTGGCAGTAGCATAATTCCACTCTCACAAAACTTATCTTCTTTATTGGCAAAAAAAAACTGATTCATGTGATTTTTGACCTACCCCAGGTGATTTTTTTGGTTTTACCATCTAAAATATTTTGTACAAATCTGAACAAATTATAATTAGAAGGTACCAGATCTGGAGAATATGGTGGATGAGGCAGTATATACTATCCAAGCTGTAAAAGATTCTGGCAAGTTAACAAATTAGTATTAGGTCCCGCATTATCTTGGCTGAACACATCTTTTTTGTTGATTAATTCTGGCCTTTGAGTGAATCATTCAATCTGTCCAGCTGATGATAATAGACTTCAGAATTGATCGCTGCGCTGTCCGGTAGAAGCTCAAATAAACGATTCTTTTGAAATCCCACCAAACAGATAGCATCACTTTTTTTTAACGAATATTGGCTTTCGAATTGCTTTGAGCCGTTTCATCTTTCTTACGCCACGATCTCTTGCGATTCACATTGTTGAAGACAATCCATATCTAATGATGATGCGCTTCAAAAAGAGAGCATTTTCTTGACATTTGAGAAGCAAATCATAAACGTCTACGATACAACACAATTTTTTCCCCATAAGAACATGAGGAATCCATATATCGAGCTTTGAAATTAAACCTAGTCGTTTCAAATGAAGATAAACTGTCGAATTCAATAAATTTTATCTCTCAGTTATCTCAGGAGTTGTTATTCGCCGTTTTGTATCAATTAATGACGTGTCTTCATCAGCTTCAACAGGACATCCAAAACGTAGTGCATCTTCAACATCAAAATGCCTGATCGAAATTTTGCAAATCAATTTTGGCACTGGTGTTCTGTCAATTCATCTTCTCCATACACATTGGATATTTTTTTCCTTTCTTGAACCGCAATTTTACCTTTTCGACAGTAAAAAAAGTTAAATATGCCGATAATGCTTCTTTTTTACTTAACATATTTGAAAGAGTACCAACCAAAAACTAATACATAGAATCAATGGAATTGTTTCACAAGCAAGCCTTGCTATATCAGCTGTCAAGATATAAGTGTATAATAGTTATGCGGCTTAAGTGTGAAATAGTTTGTGAAAAAATATAATTATGTCCTCGGTTGGGAAAAAACAAAATTACTTTCTGAACAATTTAATACATATATAAATCAAATTTTCCCTAGTGTGTTTATTCCGATATTGTGCAATAACTAAAATTTGTGAATGAATTTTAGAAAAGATTTAAGTTCACTGTTTAGGAAATAATTTCATTTTATAATGCGCCAAATATCAATTTTATGGATAAATTTGGTTTTCAGGAAAGTTTATAAAAATCTTAAAAAAAATCACGTTTCGAGAAAAACGTTAATATTTTTCTCTACGGAGTGGCACGTTTATTTACAAGTTTAAAATTTAATTTTCTAAAGTATAGAACTATTTATCAAATTTTCGTGAATAATATATTAACGGTTTCAGCAAAAAGTGCTCTCTATTTGTTATTGCAAAATATTTAAAATAGGCCAAATTTGAAGCACTTTTGTGTCTCAGTTACATTAAGCAATTAATTTGTTTTGTATTTAGTACTTCTTTTCTAAAATGATTTTTATAAGGATATGCATGAAATATGTACTCGGTTTAATGATAAATATCGATTACATTTTAATTTTTTGTGATGTAATTCAAAATTTATGTTTAACTATCAAAATGGTTTCTTTGTCGACATAATTATACTTTTATCAAAAAATCATTAGTAATGTGAAATACTTTCATTCGACACAAATAGATATTAAGAAAATATTTAAAAAACTGCTTAAAAATCTATTTAAATTAAACTAATATTATAAAAAAATGAATATTAAAATAAGTTACATTAAGTAATTTTTAATAAAACTCAAATTAATTTATCATTTATTTAGGAAAAATAATTTATAATGTTTTGCGATGGTCTTTATAAATATTCCATGTTCCCTCATTTCTTCCGTGTTATTTTTTAAAAGCCAAATCAATATCTAATTTTACATTCCATTTAAGACCTTAAAATTGCTTATAGAAAGATGAGTAAAATTTTGCGACAACCACAGAAAAGTAGGTTTATAATCCTTTGAAAATATTAATTAAATCTTTTCCGGAAATGTTCTCCAAAATCATTCATTTGTTCAATAGTTTTCTATTTATTTTCCTTAAAAAAAGATCCCACCATGTGTATTTCATTTATTAAATCACGTTGGATCAATGAGATTCCTTTCTTAACAACGGAATACACTAATTAAAATAATATTTTATCAATAAAATTTTAAAACGTTTTACAACGAGATATATATGTATATATATATTCCATCCGTCCCCCTTTCTTTCTCTCTCTCTATTATTTTTAAATGTTTTCTGGGTAAATAGATTTTTTTTTTCTCTCTTGATGGTGACACAATCGTAATTTCGTTTTCGTTCTATTTTTCATTTTCTCAAAGGAATTACTTGCAAGTTATACAATTTTTGGCTTTCTAAATTTGTTAAATGTTGTTTTTTCAACATATAATATATTTTTGCTTAGTAATTTTCAATAAATATTTTTTTTGTTTCTTTAAATCAATCATCTATTTATATGGTTCAGTTTAAATCAATTTATCAGTTTTTACTTAGGTAATGAATTCTTCCACAGAATGAAAAGATACGTAATGATTTGTAAACGTGTACTGTTTTCTATGTTTGTATATGTTTTTAATAGCAATCTTTGTTTCATTTTTGCAATTTTCTCCAGTTCTTTTTTCTTTTCTTTTTTTAGACTATGTAGACTATGTATACAATTTCATTCTGATATTGATTTTACCTTCTTTAAAAAGTTTTAACATTTTATTCTTGCACATTATTTAATAAATATTTTACATTTCATTATGTTTTAAATTGTTTAATTTTGTGGACTAACTTTTTTTGTTTAAATTAATAATACTCTTTTAGTAAATGTCTTTAATTAGTGATACAATATTTTAGATTGTTTAAGCGTAAATTGGTATTCTGTAGTGAAATTAATTGTTTACTATGTTATCCTTTACATCTTTTTCTGTGGCTGATTTTCTGAATTTGCTTGTTTTTAGTTTGTTACTATATTTTTAATAAGGTAATTCGTTGAAGTGTGATGGTTTGGTCAGTACTTACCTGTATAAACCACACATTATTCCATTCCAAAGTAGGAATCAGTATTGATTACATTATTTTCAATTTCCTTAATTTTGCTTTCTATCATTTTGATTTTTGCATTTTCCTAAATTGTTTGGTTCTGTAAGAGTAGTTTTGGATTTTTTGGGTTTGAATTGCTTAAGCCCATTTGTGTCTAGCGTCCTTTTAAAAGGACGCTTACGTAATTAGCTCTAAATTACTGAATTTTTTTTTTTTCGATACTAATAGAAGAATACCATGATAAAGTTTTACATTTGTTATTTTCCAGCAGATGGAAGCTCTTTATCAATATTCTATTTCTGTTATGAAATTTAAATTCAGGATTAGTCATTCTTTAATTTTTGAAAATGGTATTATTTTATTGCTTTTCAATGCTGTGTAATTATGTTATGCTATAACCATAGTCGATCCGTATTTCTAAAATACGTATCTTTCAAAATCATTAAATATGTTTTTCTAAAACTGTCATATTTTCTAGTGCGGAGCGTTCTATATATAGGGCGCTAGACACGATTGGGTATAGGTTTTTCTGACATGTTACGTTATACGAATGTCTTTTTTCTCAATTTATGATCTTTTCAAGCTACAATCAAGATTAATTGCTATTTATTTTCAGAAAAATTACATCAGAAATTATTTTTATAAATAAAAATTATTATTTATTTCTTGTTTATGAAAATAATTTCAAAATAGATGTTCTGTTAACCAAGGAATAATTAAAAAAATAGAAATAATTCTTGTTTAAGAATAATTCTTACTGGTGAACCAGACAGTGATGATGAGCATGAAATTCTTTCTTATAATAGAAAACGAATAAAAAGAGCAAAGATTCCCGAAAAAAATTCGGAACTGATCAAGAAATGAACTGCCGGAAAACAATACCTTTCAATTAATTTAGAATGGAGCAAAACCACCTTTTCTGACACCCATTGGTCTCTCATATTTTTATTTGAGCTGTTTCTAAATGACGAAATAATTAAACACATTTTAGAACAATCGATTTTGTATGCTGGTCAAAAAGGAGACGATGATTTTGTTTCTGGTGCTGAAGATCTTAAATTATTTTTTGTCATCCTATTTACTAATGGATACAATGTCCTACCTAGAAGACGAAGGTACTGGAAAAATTCGAGATGTAATAAGTAATGATCTCGGAAGCCATGCCAAGGTGTAGGTTTGAGAAATTAATGCAATATTGGCATTTTGCTGACAACAGTAATTTAAATAAAAAAGACAAGATGGCTATGTTGCGTTCACCTTTTAATCACTAGAATGAAAGATTCTTGACGTATTTTCCGAATGAGCAGCAGTTATCTTTTGATGAGAGTATGATCTTTGGAAATCATGGGTGTAAACAGTTATAAAGGAAAACTTGTCAGATTCAAGTTCAGAGTTAGGTGCTTAAATACTAAACTTGGATATCTAATAAAATTTGATCCGTACAGAGGTGCGGAACTGTTTTGGATAAACATGTTCTGAATCTATTTTCCGATAAAGCAGAAAATAAACAATATGACTTATTTTTTGATAATCTTTTTACATCACCTGTTTTTATCCATAAGTTAACAGAAAAAGAATGGGAGTACCTGGTGACGGGTACGGGTTAATAGAATTGAAAGTTGTTCACTTGCAGGTATTAAATCTATTAATAAGAAGAGTAGAGGAAGTTTTGATTTTCAGAACAGTAAAAATTAAAAACTGGTACGGTGGAATGACAATAGTGTCGTTACTTTGGCGTCTAACCATTATGAATTTGAACCTATAGCTCAGACAAAACGCAGGTAGAATATTAATAAAATATTTGTGGAGAGTGAGCAACCATATATTGTATCGCAACATAATAAATTTATGGGAGGCACCGATCGTATGGATCAAGAAATTTCACAATATCGGTGCTCCATGCGGTCTAAAAAATGCTGGTTGCCTCTATTTTTTTTATAACTTAGAAGCATCAGTCCAAAATGTGAAGTCACTCTAAAGATTGTGCCCTTAAAATCTGTAACAAAATGGATCTCCTCCAGTTTAGAAGAGAAATCAGTCGGACATATTTTTCTAAGTACAGTATCAAGCAATATAACAGTCTGCTTACAGGAAAACCAAAACCTTTTCCAAAATAGTTTCCGATTATGTCCAGTTTAATGGAAAATATCATTTAATCATTGTGAATGCAAAACAGATATGATACGCCTACTGTGGCAAAAAAAATCGATAAGTAAATGAACTAAATGTTTAGTTGGTTTGTATGACAAATGCTTTGACATCTTTCACACAAAATAAATTGTGTAAACAATTTACACATAGTTTTCTTTTTATTATTCTTTGTATTTTATTACCCCCTTTTTACACGTAAATTTAAATATAAAAATGTGTAAATTTATCCTAAGACTTATTTTTTCTAAATTTGTGCCTTTTAAGGTATTTTTCAATTTTAGCTTTTTAAATTGTAATTCCTTATAATTGATTAAAATACAATTTGAACTTCTTATATGTATTTTATGAGATTTTTCATAGAGATCCATTTATTTCATCTAAAAACGGTTGTAAAAGGAACAGTTTTAGAAAATCTAAGGGTCGATGTGTTTGGGCAAAACATGTACCCTCTCGTGCCTAGTATCCTTTCTACAGGAAGGAAACATTACGTTGAACAAAAATTAAAATTTTAATGCAGGATGTTTTTATTACTTTTTTAGTTCATTTTGTATATGTGTAAACATATTAAGCTTTAAGAAGTCAAAGAATTCTATGTTGAGCATTAATGGGTTAACTATATTGAAGTAAATTTTTATTTGGTTTGAATAAATATTAATTTATTTCTTATGTTTTCCTTAACTAATTAGTTTTCCTCTTGATTGTTTTGGATATTCATAAAATGTTATATGTTTGTGAAATTTTGCCATTATTACTAATTCAAGCATTACAAAACAGTTTAAACAATTATTCTCAAACTACTTAAAATTTGTTAGCTATTATTATTCAATTATTGGTAGAATAATAAACTTTCAAAAACACCAGTTAAAGTTTATACTTGTAGTTTATTTAGTATTTGTACTGCATAAAAATAAATTATTGTAATTTGTATTTTTATATCTAAAAGAATGAAAGTAAAACAGTTTGGGACACCTAAAGTTTCAGATATTTTAACTATAATAGAAATCAACTTTTCATGCTCATTCAAAATTCAATTTTCCAAAGTAACAGAATTTCTTAAAAATTATAATTCTAGTGTCAGAAAATTTAAAATAAATTTAATCCTTAATTTATCGTTAAATTGTTAACGTTACAACCAACATCTCTACTCTGTTAAAAGACTTAACGACTACAATGCAGTTGAGAAAAAAAAAATATTGTAATTAAATGTCAACTAAGAGAAAACAAAACTTCCCATCTTTTTCAAAAGGAAATAATTTATTAATGTAAAATAAAATTTAATATATTAATATAATCTGTACATAAAATGTAAGAAAGATGAAGTAGTGAAAAAATGCCAGGGGAAAAACAGTATGGAGATGTGACAAACAAGATACAAATATATCCTTTTTTATATATAGCTCGAAACACATAACATTTATTTCTTTTACTTTACATCGCACAAAATCCTTTTTCGAAAAAGACAGACTGATATAACTTAATTAATATGAGGATCTCAAAAAAAAATCAAGATTTAATTATAAATCCTTTATATCGTTTCACTGATCAGATTTTCTGCCCATCTTCCAGATCCCTTGAAATTCTTGCTAGAATTACAGAATATTCAACTTCAGGTTATTTGTTCACTCAGACGATTCGAGTCGTCGTAGGACCGTCGTCAGCATCATTCTGCGCATGAATCGATCTGCTTCAGTCAGGCTGGCATCCCTCGATTCGAGAGGAGCTCCATTCTTTTGCCGATCGCATGGGCACATTCTGTCTGCAGCTGGCAGAAACTCTTGTCCGTCCCTGACGACTGCTACGGACTGACTGGCAACGCTTCGACATCTGTGCGGAAGTCAGGCGGAGAACAGGACCGTCGGCGGCGAGGCTGAGAGAAGGTATTTCGCGTAGTTGCGGAGGTGTGAAGAAGAAAAGAAGACTGGAAACATACCAATAACTCATATTCACGAAAGTGCCATCATTATCGTTAGTCATAGATTCAATCAGAAAAACAATCCATTATTGTCAATCAATCAACTCCAGAGCCTAACTCCAGAGTATGCGCTTAAACTGTAAACCAGGTCTTTCAGAGTACTAACTACCTTGAAACGTCAAAATTTATAGTCGATCGGACCAGAAACATCTGAGTTATCGAGGTTGAGAAACGTCAGTTTATTTAAAAAGGAAAAACCGAATGTCAGTTCTGATAAAACATTGTTTTAATGGTAACACCTGCAACGTCAATGGATTGAAAAATGTTACCCGGACTCTTGTCCATCAAAAGCAACATTGTCGGTGGTTTGCCGAGAACGCGTACCGACACAAAGATGGAACGCCTCAGGGTAGACCTGTGGAAGCCGTTACACCAGGTAACATTATAATGAAAGATCGTAAATTGAAGTCTTGGGTGCTGGATGAACTGAGATATCATTATGGAGCAGACATTATGGAAGTGTATTTACTATCCTTCATGAAAAATTGAGCATGAAAAATGTTTTTTCCAAGTGGGTGCCGCGATTGCTTTCGATGGAACAAAAACAGCAACGAGTCGATGATTCAGAAAGCTGTTTATCGCTATTTACTCGCAACAAAAAAAAAGAAAAATTTGGAAAAGCGTTGGAACGATTGTATCACCCTAAAAGGTGATTAACAAAAGGTGTTATGTTGATGAATAAAAAAAAATTTTGCAAAAAAAATGTTGTTTTCAATGTTAGACTCGGGAGTTATTGATCTATGTGTTATATAGAAATAATTATTTGAAAGCCTTTCACCACATAAAAATGTAATGAATCAAAATATTATGTGTGTTAATGTGTTAAGCTAATATTTCCAAAGAAACCGGTGCCGTTATCTGGCGGACGTATAATTACAATGGATAACGTGACTAAAAAGTTATCTATGCAAACCAGGTGGTGCGGTTTCCTCAAAGATGCGAATGGGAAAAATCACGTCATTTGCTTTTATACACAACAGTTTGGTGACGAAATTCCCATAATATTACAATCATGAGATACTGGCACCTGTTCCGAAGGAAATCGCAACTTTACATAACGAAGACTTTGACGAGTACTACAGGGATAGCTTTCTGCCATCAGATGTGAGGAGGTGGCGATGATGTCCAAATGCATTGTTATGTAGAATGGGAAGGTGGTCTATAATTGTTAGATATTCTTTAATCCAAGTAAACTAAATCTGTTTGAAAATAGTTATGTTGTTAATACAATATCTCATAATCTATTTAAATTATTTAATATCGAATCCGTCTCATTCACTGTACCCAAGAACTACTAGACAACAAACAACGAGCCATTACCTTCCCCTTTCTGGTAAAAAACTACATTATAATATCAAGGTCGAAATTTGATTGCCTGTATTAATATAAATACAGATTAAAAGATATAGATTGAAAATATTTAAACAATAACGAGAGTGGTTCAAAAAGTACATATTTTTAACAACAAATGACGTTGCTAAGGCACATTGAAGTTACTACAGTGAGTTGCCATTTAAGTGGTGACAGTGGCCACATTGGACTTCAATTTGACACTGACTGGCAAGTTAGTTTTGATTTCATAGACATTTACTGCCAAATAGAGATAAGATTGCTGTCGCATCAGGTTGACGTGGTGAATGAGACCTGAATTTACCACTATAACTATACAAGCAACTAAATAACAATCGAAACGATGGGGCGCTTCCGGTGCCCTGATTCTACTTAAAAAAAAGCAAAGACTGTGTAATCAGCCGGAAAAGTTATGGAAACGAGATTTTTGGTAGCGAAAAGATTCTTAGGGGAAAAAAACTGACTCTTACGCAATGCTACAATGAGTTTTTCCATCCCTATTTTCTATTTCTAACATGAATACTTTTCAACCACCCTCGTAAAAACTGGATCTGGGAGAGATGTTAAATTTCACTCGGCTTACAAAGTCTTAATGTTTCTTAA
>BMAW01077709.1:0-16497 GCA_019974015.1 Nephila pilipes | reverse complement strand
AAAAGCACCATTTCTTAAAATAATTTTTCGGAATTTATGTCGACGAATTTTTAGTTTCTCTACAGCTTGAATGTATGAAAATTCTCTTATCATAGATTGGAAGGTAATGAACATGAAGGGATATGAATTTCGTATACAAGCTCAGCTATTTATTTTCAACTATCTTTATTTTAAACGCTCAGTAAATATGGTAACTGAGACGAAGAAATAAAATTTAGGAAACTAATTATCTAATCAAAGTTGATGAGGAAATTATGGTTGTTTTCTAATGGAATTGATTTAATAAACATGAAAATTAATCAATTAATAATTGTATGAATTTGTCTCAGTCAAAATGTCTTTTACAGCAAGCAATCCTTGCTTGTCAAGTTCCTGCAGCCACATGTGCCTGATAGCTCCCTTAAATGAATACCGCTGTGTTTGTCCACCAGGTTTCAACCTTGCTAGTAACGAAAAGACGTGCTTAAGTACGTACTGAAGGTCTTGATTTTATTTCGTTTCCTATTAGGGTCTTCCATTAATATGAAAATTGTCATTGCAGTTAATGATAACTTCCCAATGTTGCTGGTGAACGATGATAACAGTATTTACCACATTCGACCCGAAGCAGTGGGGGATAGCGCGGTTACGGAGTTGCCTACAACGCACATAGAATTGATTGGAAGAGTGGCTTACGATTGGAATTCGAAGACACTTTATGTCACAGATATGCAGAGACCCGCTATATACGCGTTTAATATGACGACAATGATAAAACGGTAAGTTTAATAGGGGAAATATTTTTGCTTGTATAGTAAAATGCATTTCAGCTTTAATGTTGCATCTATGTGGGTCGTTCAATAAATCGGCTTAAAGTTCCAAAGTTAGCGCTCATAGCATTGAAGATGTATATTTATTAAATATATTGATTGCCTATTCTTGGAAGCCTATGTTATCTTGAGGATGTACTTAACTACACCTTGGATGCCTAAATAGCTTGATGTACATACCTATATAAAATACAATTTGATTAAACATTAAAAAAAAAAAAACCTTCGTATGTAGTAATGTATTGGGTTGGCAACTAAGTAATTGCGGATTTCACTTTTAGATGGCGTCAGTTCAATTTTTAGGTTTGCAGACGTAGTACAAATGTAAAACACATTTTATTATTTGATAGTTGACAATTCAGCTGTCAATCAGTAAAAAAAGTTTTTTGATCGGTTGCGTAGTTTTCGCTTAGCCTTCGTTGAAGAATGCAAAATCAAAAGGAACATTTTCGTCATATTTTGCTTTTTTATTTCCGCAAAGGGAAAAACACATCGCAAGCTCATAAAAAGTTTTGTGATGTTTATGGTGACGAAGCCTTAAAAGAACGGCAGTGTCCAAATTGGTTTGCCAAATTTCGTTCTGGTGATTTTTCACTCAAAGATGAAAAACGCTCTGGTCATCCAGTTGAAGTTGATGACGCCCAAATCAAAGCAATAATCGATTCGGATCATCACAGTACAACACGTGAGATTGCAGAGAAGCTTCATGTATCACATACATGCATTGAAAATCACTTAAAACAACTTGGCTATGTTCAATAACTCAATATATGGGTTCCTCACGAACTGAAAGAAACGCATTTAAGGCAACGCATTAACAGCTGCGATTTGCAAAAGAAACGTAATGAAAATGATCCATTTTTAAAACGTCTGATAACTGGCGATGAAAAATGGGTTGTTTACAACAATATCAAGCGGAAAAGATCGTGGAGCAGGCCAGGTGTACACACTCAAACAACATCAAAAGCTGATATTCATCAAAATAAGGTTTTGTTATCAGTTTGGTAGGATTACAAAGGAATTGTCTACTTTGAACTCTTACCACCCAACCGAACGATCAATTCTGATGTCTACATTGAACAACTAACGAAATTAAACAATGCAGTTGAAAAAAAGCGGCCCGAATCGACAAATCGAAAAGGTGTTGTATTCCATCATGACAATGCAAGGCCACACACACCTTTGGTCACTCGGCAAACATTATTGGAGCTTGGTTGGGATGATTTGATACATCCACCATATAGTCCTGATCTTGCACCATCTGATTACTTTTTGTTTCAATTTTTACAAAACTCCTTGAATGGTAAAAATTTCAATAATGATGATGATGTCAAATCGTACCTGATTCATTTTTTTGCTAATAAAAACCAGAAGTTTTATGAACGTGGGATTATGATACTGCCTGAAAGATGGCAAAAGGTCATTGATCAAAATGGGCAATACATTACAGAATAAAGTTATTTAGTTCCATGAAAAAATTGTCTTTGATTTTCTAAAAAAAATCCGCAATTACTTAGTTGCCAACCCAATAATTGTCTGTTTCTAAAACACCCGTTACTAAAGCTCTTTATATTTGCATAAAAACTATCAAACTATCAAAAGTAAACTATTTGACTTACTAATCAATAATGGAATCGGCAGCAAAAATTTTAATATCAGTAGTGAAGAGCGTACGTGTATTTAAAGTACTTAGTCATTTCTGTTTCTTTACAGTGAATTGGTTGTGAATCATCTGGTATCTCCTGAAGGTCTAGCATTCGACTCATCGAATAAAAATCTCTATTGGGTTGATTCGAGTAAAGGTACAGTGGAGGTCGTATCAACTACAACTTCCGCGTCGTCTACAATCATTGTGGATTTGTCCAAACCCATGGATATAGTTCTAGTGCAAAATATAAGGTAAGAAAAAAACCTAAATAACCATCTAGTTTTTAGTTGAATGCTTCTGTTCAAACTAATTGAGCATCTCGGGGGGGCTTACATTTTTTAGATATGGGCATCGTGACTCCATAGTATCCTAAATATTTTCCCTTTCTCAAGGATTTTATTCATAACATACTGTAGCCATTTATTTTTCAATTTCCTTTTTGTCAACCAATTTTTACTTTTCGAACCAGCAACTGGACCCAAGTTACACTTTGTTTGGTGCAGCATAGCCTCAACTGCATCTTACTCTAATAAATTTTAATTTAAAATGCAAAACTCATTGGATGGTGTTTCACTATTGCTTAAACCTATAGTAGAACTATTAGCCCTATGTCAACCCCATAACAATCAGACAGTCTTTAATGAGATTGTACAGTGCTCGTTCTTCCTTCTTCCGTCCTTTTTCTGAAAGGGTGAAAGACATCGAGGAATTCAGCCTTCACGACTTGGGAATTCAACAGCGAAATTTAATAAAATTTCCTCCTTGTAATGTGCCAAGATTTACATTTCATAACTCTTTTGCTTTATTCAGCAAATCCAACATACAGGGGTTGGACAAAAATATGGAAACACCTTTTAAAAAACATGTTTCTTTGCTTAATATGGTGTAGGAAACCCGTTGGCATCCAAAACAGCTTGCAGTCTTCTCGGAATGGATAAATACAGTTCCTGTATGTGTGCCAAGGGAATATTATACCATTCCTCCTGCAAAACGGTGGCAAGTTCAGATAACGATGTTGGCGGTGGATAACGAGAACGCACTTTCCGTTCCAATGTTGACCACAAAGCTTCGATAATATTCAGGTCTGGTGACTGTGGTGGCCAGGCGATATGCGACAAATCTTCCTTATGCTCAGAAAACCAGTCCTGGACAATGTGAGCTGTGTGAACAGGGGCTTTGTCGTCTTGGAAGACACCATCACCATCGGGGAACAAAGTTTGTACCATGGGATGAACTTGATCTGCCAAAATGTTCACATAAGTCTTGGCAGTCATGTGCCCTGACACAGTTATCATGGGGCCAGCAGAGAACCACGATATGGCTGCCCAAACCATAACAGAACCCCCGCCATGTTTCACTCTTGGCAACAAGCAGTCTGTATTATAGGCTTGAGATGGCGTTCTCCAGACGTAAACTCGGCCAGAAGTGGGAAACAATGTGAAAGAAGACTCGTCAGACCATATTACACGCTTCCACTGCCCTATAGTCCAGGCTTTATGACTTAAACACCACCTTTTCCTGTTACGGGCATTAGCATCACTGATGAGTGGCTTCTCAATTGCAGCACGGCCAGAAATTCCCTGTTTATGAAGCTCCCTTCTAATTGTTTTGGTACTCACAGGGTTCTGTAATACAACATTCATTTCAGCAGTAACTTTTGCAGCTGTGGTCTTCTTATTTTTCGTCACAATTGCCCTTAATGATCGTCTGTCACGATCACTCAGCACACACTTTCGTCCGCGCTGTGATTTAGCAGATGATGTTTTTCCGCTTTTCAAATATGCGGAATAAATCTTCGATACAGTACCTCTTGAAACACTAAACACCTCGGCTACCTTGCTTACGGAAGCACCTACCATACGTGCTCCAACAATTTGCCCACGTTCGAAGTCTGTTAACTCTGACATAATGCAATGACAACCTCACATAACAGTACTCCGACAACAACTGAACTGTTTAGCACATTTACGAAGTTGTATAGGTGGCGTTAGTCGTCAAAAACGCCAGCGCCACCTACATATTTCTTTAAAATCAATCTTTCTTTTCAAACATGCATTTTACAAGGTGTTTCCATATTTTTGTCCACCCCCTGTATGTCCCATTGTTTTCCAGAGTGACTTTGCCTTTCATCGCTGTCAGTATGCGGATTTTATTCCTATTTACACGGATGAATCGAAAGGAACTGGATACGTCGGCTGTGGTGTCGTTTCAAATGACATCAGGCACAGTTACAGGCTGGGCGTTTCCTGCAGTGTAGACACTGCAGGAGCAGTCGCCATCTATTGTGCCTTCAAAGTAGTCGAGAAATCCAGTTCTCGATAGTTCGTTGTATATACTGACAGCAGGAACGTCCTCGAGACATTGGTCTATCTGAACGATCACTGTCACCCTATTACGATGGAAATTGCTGACATGGTTTGTTGTTTATATAACAGGGGTTATATTATTAAATTCTGTTGGGTACCTAGTCATGTAGGTATTTTAGGAAATGAACAAGCGGACACGGCTGCACGATCGGCGAAGATTCCTCTGCAGCTTGCAGTCCCATTTGACGTCACATTTTAATGCTCATTCATCAGACATGGCTCATTCATCATCATTGGAGAATGGCCTGTTTTTCCAATGCGAAGAGCTGATGTCAGATTGACTCGCAAAAATCTTTTGTTTGGAGAAGATGCTCCCGAGTGTCCTTCCTGTCATGTCCCTTATTCTATTCATCACATTTTAATTGACTGTCCGGTGTTTGATCATCATCGCCGGACTACTTTTTCATTCATCAGTTTTCAACCTTTCTGATTAGGTGGGGGAAACCCCCACCATAATTTAACCTCTTTCATAAATGCCTATAATTTTCATGTTTTTAAAATGTATTTTAATTAGTTTTAACTAATGTTTTGGCGCAGCATAGCCTACTTTGGCTCTTGCGCCATTAAAATCCACAGTCACTAACTCACTATTGATTAACTTTTACCAGTATGTCTGTTCAATGTCCTTAACAAAGGCATTGCGTATGTTAATTCGATATATTTCAGGTATGATAAAATATACTTATCATAAATGTGAAGCAAATGGTATAAAGGCATTCAAATTTTATTTACAGGCAAATGTTTGTATCGACTGTGGGAGATGACCCATCTATCATAATGTATGACATGGATGGAGAGAACGCTAAGCTGTTAAATATGGTCAAAGCCACACCAGTAGCTCTTGCTGTGCATCCAACAGCAAGTCTTCTATATTTTGCCGATCCCAAAGCGGAAGCCATTTCAGTTGTAGACTACTTAAATCCACGAAGGTGATTATGTTTTCCCATTGCATCTCAACGGAGTTTTAATTTGTATTTCAAACTTCAAAAGCTTGCCAAAGGCAGGCATAATTTCATGTTCCTGGGAGATAATGCTGTATTACTGAAATAATTACTGCTTTTGCGCGTATAATTAAAGTTGTTTAAAATCGCTTTTACTCTATTAATATCATTTCGGACAAAGCAAGTTTGAATTCTTGACTGCAGAATTTGGGGGAAGGAATGTATAAAATAAGTGACTTGTATAGAAAGCTTACAAATTTTCTGTACTCTCAGATGACCACGTACACTTCTAACGATTCATGAGAGCAACACATGAGCATCTCGCAGATAAAGATATCGGCATTTTTGCTGAAACTCTTCGGTAAAGTTTAGGATAGAACATTTGCCAAAGATATTCACTCGGTGTACCTGGAATATTATCCTTCAAATTATATATATTCTCTCTACATACTTAGTACTTATCCAAATCTAAAAGTTTAAAAAGGATCCCATTGACTGAACATCTGTCATCGGTATATTGTTATTGAATCCACTCGTACTTGTTTCAGGCGCAAGGATTGATGTAGAAGCTGTCCCACATCCTTAAGCTTTGGTTCCAAACTTGAGCCCCCTCAGGGGGCTCATCTACCCGAGATGAGTACGGGCTTCACAACCCCGAGGTACCTCAGTGATCTTTGTTCTCCCCACTCTTTTTTTTCCTGTCATGTGTTTTGCTTTGAGGGGGTTTCCGCCTGATATTTTATATCAGGCGGAAAACAGTTTAAACTAACTTAGTTTTATTTTTCTTAAGTGTTTGTATTAACTATTGTGTTAAAAAAATATAAAAATAAAAGAAAATGAATAAAAATATTTTAAAATAAAAAAAAATATTTGTGGTGTCTCTATTAAAACACTAAAAGGCCGAATGCGTACCAATGCCGATTTCCTGCATGCCTAGCTCTGGCAATACGGGGCCCCAGTACCACTCATGCGGAGGTACCTAGTGGGAGACCGCATGGGCGTGATTGGAAAAGGCCCTGGTTGGGGAAGGGTGTGCGAGGAGAGGAGTTGCGTGCGTCGTCGGTGACAGTTTCGGAATGTCATCCTATAAAATGTTCCCAGAGGGAGAGCCTTGGTTGCGTGTGGCTGGATGGTGTGACCTCCCTCCCATTGCGAGAAATCCTCCTCGGCTTCGGCCTTGGACCTGTGCCTCTGCATGGGCACGTAATGGGGCAGGTCACATTGTCCGGCTAGAACGAATCTCTCCGTCGGTTACTCATTTCCGCGTTAGGAAAATGTGGGGAGATGGGGTCTGGCGGAGGCCCTATCGAACTAGAAGCCTTTCTGTCAATTTTTTTTTTTCTTAAGGCAATATGGATACAACTAAAGGAAAATCGTTTTTGGCTCCCAAAGCTATAAAAAATTCTTTAAATTTGAACAATGAACTATGGGCTGATCGTGTGGAACGTTATGAGGATAATGGAACTGCAGAAAACTCGGACATGTTACCGAAATGAACTTCCGTTTCTTTATAATAAATAGAGATGCTGAAACTTTTGCTACCATATCTCCCTTTTTAATTCAAAAGGGAATTCAGGGTATGGTAACATCTGTTCAGGATATCAAAAAACTACGTTCTGGTGATCTATTAATTCCGGTCAGTAATTCTAAACAAGCGCAACTTGTAATGAAAATGAAGACATTATGACCTTATTCTGTAACGGCTTCACCGCATAGAAACCTGAATTACTCTCGTGGCGTGGTATCCTCAAGGGATTTGGAAAACGTGTCGGAGGAAGAGATTTTGGAGAATCTGCAGGACCAGCTGGTTTGTGGTGTCCGGAGGATTACGATTAGGAGAGATGGTAAGGTGTTTAATACCCAGCACCTCATCTTGACCTTTTCGACTCCTACCCTGCCACAGACAGTACAGGCCGCATATCTCCGACTCTCCGTCCAAAAATATATTCGAAACCCACTGAGATGTTTCAATTGCCAACGATATGGCCATTCCAAGAACGCGTGTAGGGGACAGTTGACGTGCGCTCGCTGTACAGCAACAGGATACTATAGTGCTTCCTGTAACGCTGCAGAAAAGTGCGTCAACTGTCAGGGCAACCACCCTGCATACTCTCGTTCTTGCCGTAAGTGGGCCGAGGAAAAAGAAATAACAACGGTGAAGACACTGCAGAATTTGTCGTATCACGAGGCTCGCCGTGTAGTCGCTTCCCGTACCCCTGTACTGGGAAAAAGCTACGCAACGGCAACCCAGACAACTATCTAAATCTACTCAATTTCCTGAACCTGTTCCTACCTCTAAGAAACCGCAACCAAAAAATAAGACTCCATTACCTAACACTAAGGCTCTGCAAACAAATAAAAAAATAATTATTCAAAAAACCCCTTCCTCTGCAAGAGCTAATCAGACTAGGCCATTGGCCAGGTCAAAAGCTTTGCAGAGGCAAAAATTAAAATCTTCTGCGAAGAACAGTGTACCTCGCAAAAAAACCAGGGTCATTGACTGGGATGCGGTGGTATTACACCCATCCCCCGAAGATTATGACTCCATGGGGGTCCTGGAAACGGGACCTTCCACTTCCAGTGCGCCCAATTAATAGCTTTTGTTTCCTGGAACTGCCGTGGTTTACGACCCAGACTAGAGGATCTCAAATCCATTATATCTACGCACCAACCTGTCTGTGGTGCTCTTCAGGAAACTTTCTGAAAAGTAATATAACAACCCGTGTGCGTGGATATAATTGTGTATGACGGGTTGTTGATGCAGCATCATCTTCGGAAGGTGTATGCATCCTGACATCACAAAACTGTCCTCATAACATCGTTACAGGCTGTGGCTGTGCGAATTCACACTCGCACTTTAATCACAGTCTGCTGCATTTATCTGCCACCTAACGATGTTGTGTCACAAATGGATTTAGACCAACTAGTCGAACAGTTACCAGCTCCCTTCCTTCTACTAGGTGACTTTAATGGACACAGCCCTCAGTGGGGGTATGATGGTATGAATTCTCGTGGTCGGCAGATCGAGCGATTGATCTCTGATTACAGTCTCTGTCTGCTGAACACCGACGAGAAGACGTATTTCCATGCTCCCACTAGGACATTTCATTCCCTTGATCTAGCCATTTGTTCACCGACACTGCTACCGTCGCTGAATTTAGAGGTTCTAAATGATCTCTATAATAGTGATCATTTCCCTCTCCTGATCTCCCAGTTTCATGGTAATGGGGTGCGTTTACGTCCCCCCACTTACCGCTTCAACCGGGCAGATTGGGATTTATTCACACGGTTAGCGGTTATTACCGGTACAATGGTTCAAGATCAGGATATTATTAGCTCTTTCCGAAATGTCACTACCTCTATCGTGGACGCTGCTAATGCAGCGATACCGAAGAGTGGAACATCATAGAGGAAGATGAGTAAACCATGGTGGAATAAGGATTGTCAATCCTCCTACAGGGAACAAAAGAAATTGTGGGGTATCTTCAGACGATATCCCACAACCGAAAATCGCAAAGCCTTTAAAAGGGCAAGGGCGTTTGCTCGCAGAGTAAGGCGACATAGTCAGAGGGAATCATGGATCAGGTATGTCTCTTCCATCACATCGTCTACCACAAGTCAATTGTTATGGAGAAAGGTAAAAGCTGCGAACACCCTGTATCGGGAATTTTCTATCCCGATACTGGAAACTGCAAATGCTGTGCATTCTTCACCGGTCGAAGTGGCCAATGACATTGGCCACTCTTTTGCTAGTGTGTCAAGCTCCGATTCTTACAGCGCTACATTTTTAGCGACTAAGAATCGTTCTGAGCAGACACCTATCAACTTCAGGTGTCGGCAACCACTCCCTTACAACAGTGACTTTGACATGTGGGAATTGAGAAAGGCTCTGTCCTTGGCTAAAAATACCAGTCCAGGCTCTGATGGTATAACATACGATATGCTTCGCCACTTGAGCGAGGATTCACTTGTCAGTCTCCTTTACCTATTCAACCGAATATGGAGGGAGCATGTGTTTCCTAGCCAGTGGCAGGAAGCAATCGTTATTCCCATTCTGAAGCCTGGTAAGGATCCAAAGAACCCTCTCTACTATAGGCCTATCGCTCTGACGAGTTGCCTCTGTAAGACCCTTGAACGTATGGTCAATGCCCGTCTCGTTTATCAAATGGAAAAGGATCAATGCATTCCTCCGTTTCAGAGTGGCTTCCGTAAAGGAAGATCCACGATAGATAACATCTTACAACTCGAGAGTCAGATTCGTTCTTTCGTACGGAGGAATCATTTGGTTTCTATTTTCTTTGATATCGAAAAGGCATATGACCGTACGTGGCGCTATGGGATTCTGCGCACTCTTTACGATTATGGTCTGAGAGGAAATTTACCTCTTTTTATTAGAATGTTTTTAAATTTCAGATCTTTTAAAGTACGGGTTGGTAATATTTTATCTTCATCTTTTATTCAATTTGAAGGAGTTCCTCAGGGGAGCATTTTGAGCCCCACACTTTTTATAAGTCACATTTCTCCCATTCCTTCTCATTTGCATCCTTCAGTTCATGGTTCATTATATGTTGACGATCTGCAGATTTCCTGCGAAGGATCGTCAATGCGTATCATTGAGCGACGACTTCAGACTGCAGTCAATAACCTGGTTACATGGTGTGACGCGAATGGGCATAGTATTTCTGCCAGCAAGAGTATTTGCGTGCATTTTTGCAGGAAACGGGGTCTCCATCCCGATCCTGACATTCGCATCCGTAATTTGTCTATTCCGGTCGTCCCTGACGTCCGCTTCCTCGGAGTAATTTTCGACCGAAAACTCACTTTCCTTCCGCACATTTTACATCTGCGGAAGAAGTGTGAGAAATCCCTCAACATCTTGAAGGTGTTGTCCAGCACTTCTTGGGGAGCGGATCGAATTTCTTTACTCCGAGTGTATCAGTCGGTGATTCTGTCTCGTATCGACTACGGATGTATCGTCTACGGATCTGCCTGCAAAACTACCTTGCGGAAGCTTGACCCAATCCACCATAATGCTCTGAGAATCTGCTGTGGTGCGTTTCGAACGTCACCTGTGCAGAGTCTCTGTCATTTGTAACCAGCTGCCTTTGGCTTTGCGGCGCCTGAAACTGTCGCTCTATTATCATTTCAAAATGTCATCTCTGCCATCTCATCCATCACAAAACATTAATACCAGCCCGTCTTTAAGGAGACTGTACAGTGCTCGTCCTTCCTTTATCCAGACTTTTTCTCAGAGGGTGAAGGTATTCATCGAGGAACTCGGCCTACATGACTTGGATATTCAGCAACGAAATTTTATTAAATTTCCACCTTGGAATATTCCAAGATTTATATATCATAACCCCTTTGCTTCTTACAGCAAGAGCACCACATGTCCCATTGTTCTCCAGAGGATCTTTGCCTTCCATCGCTGTCAGTATGAGGATTTTATTCCTATATATACAGATGGATCGAAAGGATCTGGATACGTCGGCTGTGGTGTCGTTTCAAACGACATCAGGCACAGTTACCGGCTCGACTCTTCCTGCAGTGTCTACACTGTCGAAGCAGTCGCCATTTACTGTGCCCTGAAATTAGTCGAAAAATCTAGTTCCCGGAAGTTCGTCCTTTATACTGATAGCAGGAGCGTCCTGGAAACATTGGTACATCTTGACGATCGAAGTCATCCTATCGTGGTTGAAATAGCTGGCATTAATTGCCAGCTTTATAGTCGGGGTTATGACATAAAATTCTGCTGGATACCTAGTCATGTAGGTATTTTAGGAAATGAACAAGCGGACTTGGCTGCCCGTTCGGCAACGAATCCTCTGCAGTTTGCAGTCCCATTTGAGGACATTCGACGTCATATTTTAATGCTTATTCATCAGTCATGGCAGGAATCGTGGAATTTTCAAATTAACAATAAATTACACTCGGTGAAGCCAATCATCGGAGAATGGCCTGTATTTCCAGTGCGAAGAGCGGATGTCAGATTGACTCGCCTTCGCAATGGACATACTCGATTTACCTATAGACATCTTTTACTTGGGGAGGGTGCTCCCGAGTGTCCTTCCTGCCATGTCCCTAATTCTATTCATCATATTTTAATTGACTGTCCGGTGTTTGAACATCATCGCAGGACTTTTTTTCATTCATCTGTTTTAAATCTATCTGACTTGGTGGGGGAAAAACCCCACCATAATTTATTTGCTTTTTTACGACATATTGGTCTTTTACACCACATTTGATTTTTTAACTTTTTATCTTTTGTGTGTTATTTGTGTTTGTCTTGTGTTTTTTAAAGCTGTTACTTTTGAATAGATTTTAACAAGTGTTTGGCGCAGCATAGCCTACCTTGGCTCTTGCGCCATAAAATCTCAGTCACTCACTCACTCACTCACTCACTCCAAACTTGAGCCTTGCTTACAATTGATAAGGCATGGAAATTTAGAGGGGCTACAGCTATATTGTGCAGAAGTTATAAAGTGGAAGTTAATTATAAACTCTGTAGGTTTGAAATTTAAAGAAATGTTTCAAAAAAAAAATGCCAAAATTCTACCGCGTAATAACTTAGTTGTCGACTAGTGAATCTGTGAATTGTTGTTAAATAAATGTCCTTCAATTAATTGAAAGAAATGTCTGAAATTAATTTGCGGATACGAGTGAAATATTAAGTGTGTAAGAAAACATGCAAAACTTAAATCCTATTTATAAGATTACAGCCAATTTTTGTAATTGTTCTTCGAAACATCTTAAAATTAGTTTACTAAAACTATTGCATGATATTGTTTCTGACCTATTTTGAAACAATTATTTGTGATTTCTATTATGCATGATCCGTGTGGTGACTGGTAATGACAGAATAGTCCCACTGTAGCTCATTCATGTCGTACGAGGCGACTCAAATGGGTACCCAGCGTCTGGGGGTAGAGCCGGGCACCCTACTCCTGTGATTTATCAGAGGACCTCGGGGACTTTAGATAAGTACGGGGGTTTCATGGCTCCGAGGCACCCTAGTGATTTTTTTTCCTCTGGGGTTTACTGTCTTTGTTAAACATCAGTGACTCGCTCCCGGGTAATCCTGGCTATTCTTATCCATTTTCGACCACGCTTCTTATCAACCAATTTTTGTCTTTTCTTTAATTTTTCACCGTCTTGACCTGTTAAATATTGTTTTTCGCAGGATAGCCACATCTGGCTCTCGAGCCAATAACCTACACATTCATTCACTCTTCAATGTATACTTGAAACGTGAGGATTCAACTGAGTATGGTGGTGGTAAGAAATCCTTAAGAATGATGTAGAATTTTATTCGTCCTTCAGATCATGGTTTTAGTTAATTTCCATCCAAAAATCTGTGTTTTTAATTCAACATTTAATAATAAACGTCATTATCCCCGAGAAGATCATGCACACATCTGTGAACACGAAGAATTGCCTTTTTTAACACATTAAACTTTTATATTAGATAGGGAAGCACCTCCATTGTGGAAAAATAACTATGCTGAGAATGCATTTCAGATTATTGTGATAGCAATGCTTACGAAATTACATCGTTTCTGCTTTGGTCGATGGAGAGTATTTTATGTAAATCCATGTGGCAGTTTGCCAGTATTTCAAATACATCGTCTATAGATCAATAAAGAGAAACAGACGATTTAAATCGTTTGCATTTCACTTTAATTGCCCTTTTTCTGATTTATTACTAAAATAATGTGCTGTCGCTCTGTGTGAGCGTAAGTGGTACAGTGTCGGTTAAACAGGATATGGAGGGAGTGGCGTTACATTAAAATAGGGAGGGGCTGAGGCGCCATCAGTCGGAAAGTACCGTGAAATCGAAGTTGTTTCATTCTTTATAATTAGAAATGAAAAGATTTAATATTTTTTAATGTATAATCAATTCTTGCATGACTTGACGATATTTAAATGTCACCGTTGAAAACAATTTGTTCTTAAACTGACTATTTTTTCCTGTCTCTGAAAATTTCATAGTGAACCGGTAGTTTTGAAAACTCGTGTGGGAAACATCATATCGATTGCCGTGAACGAAAAGTACTTGTACTGGACAGACTCCAAACACAATGCTTTAAATCTTCTGAAACTAAATGCGTCCTACGCCCATACAATTAGCTTACCGGGTGTCAAAAGTGGACCAGTTTCCAGAAAAGTCATTTATGCTACGGCTCCTATAGCGAAACGATCACTTGGTAAGAAACTTTCAATTCATCAATTTCTGACCATCTACTATTGAAAGAGTTATCTTACTTTTGTATCCTCTCCTCGCAGGAGAAACTACCTGTGCCAACAACAATGGTGGATGTAGTCATTTATGCCTTGCTTCTCCTAGTGGGCGGTCATGCAGCTGCGATGGAGGAATGGAATTGTCAAAGGATAGAATGACGTGCAAAGGTGATGTCTTTGTAGTGTTGTAGAATTTTAAATAGATTAATCCCGACAATGTTAACATTTTAACCGATTTTATTTTATTTATTTTTTTAGAAAAAGAATGCACTTCGGAAGAGTTTCGTTGCTTGGGAAGTAGCAAAAAGTGCGTTCCTAAAGAATTGGTATGTGATGGAATAAAGGACTGTGAAGATGGTTCGGACGAAAAGTGTGAAAGTAATTAGTTCTCGGTGTATTTCAAAAGAAGATATATTTAAGGAAGTAAAAAAAACATGTAGACCAAGAGGCAATCGGTTCTTGCATTATCAAATTGCAAAAAAATTACACCTGACTTAAATTCAAAATATAAATGGTTAATTCATAAATCGAAAATTACCATTTAAGAATAAACTAAAATCTCTCTAATAGCTTAGAAAATGAGAAATGCCTGTACTCTCTAATTCTGTAGATATGGGACCAGAGAACTGCCGGATTTTTAGAAAAATGCTAATTCATTTAAATGTTAAAAACGATATAAAAATTCAAATGCTCTAAATAAAAGCTTCGAAACAGTAAAGTTTTGCATTGAGAGCTTGCATTATATTCCTCTTAAGCGGAAGTCATCCAAAAATAACGTCTGTAAGGCGTCTCAGTGTAGAGACTCGGAATCTATAGTAAGGCTAGAAAGGCGAAGTTCGTATTGTAGCCTGCTGTCATACAAGGCTAATTGCTAAGATATAGATATCGAAATGAAGGTAAAATTGCATGTGAATGATAAAAGATTATGCCTATCTTTTTTTATAAATATACTTTGATTTTATACATCAAAAATTCGGCATAATTGGCCTGAGTTGCACCATATATTAGCAGCCCCTCGCTTGCTTTTATACAGCTTCGCGACGAAAATCAAATTGTGCATTTAAAATTGTTTTCTCGTGGTTACCAAGAAATTTTTATTGAAATATTAATGTCTCTTTAGAAGAACCGGAAAGATGTCCAGGCAACGATTTCCGATGTTTGAATGGTCGGTGTATCATGGCTTCATGGAAGTGTGATAAAAGAGATGACTGTGGAGACAACTCGGATGAAATAGGATGTCGTAAGTGAAAAATATTTTGTAGGAATTTGCTTCATGTAATAATGAAGTGACACAATTTTTTCAGTTAGAATACTGTTCAATAAAGTAGCTGGCATCATGACTCCGAAGGAACCTGGTCTTTGATTTTTGATCTTACTGTCTTTGGTAAACACGTGTGATCATTAAACTTCCCTATAACTCCCCGTATATGAAATAATGACTTGTATATTAACAACGAGTGCAAGGAATTTAAATGTCTTTTAGCTTTGAAGCATCCGAATTTTATTTTATTGTTATATATAATTTGTAGCACAATTGGGGGATGATTAACCTTGGAGCTATCTGTATTGAGATTGATTTAAATTTTGTTTAAATTCAAAATTGATGGAGCTAGTCGGTCGTTAAATATTGAGTTTTTCGCGCGATTAATTATGTACGAATATTTGGTAGATTTCGTGTGTTTAACTTAATATACAGTCTATGGGAGTATCAAAATTTGAAACATTGGACTGCAACCTATTTGACAAAATTCAATAAAATAATAAGATCCAATATCGATATTTAGATTTAAAGATTTCACCAAAAACTCTGATATGCGAACTCATTGGGGCCCCAGAAGGCTAGTGGCGGACTCGCGGCCGAGATTTTCTTTGGGTCGTGGGCTCGAGCCATCATTCCAATGAAAACTAATAATGCACGTTAAATCTGGACTAAGCTTCAAACCCACCATTGGGTATGACAACCAAGAAGGTGATTTCAGTTCGGATGCCGTCTTCATATGTGAGAACTAACATACAAATTTTAACTGTACTAAAAGCTCATTATCTCAATTTTCAGCCACTCCTGTGAACTGTAAGAAAGACCAGTTCACTTGCACGGAAGGAGAATGTATTTCATCCCTTTGGAGATGCGACGGAGAAAGCGACTGCGCAGATGGTAGCGACGAAGCTAATTGCCACACCACAGCATGCAGTGCAGAAACCCAGCTTCGGTGTGATAACGGACAATGTATACCAAAGTCTTGGGCTTGTGATGGCGCTCCCGATTGCTTCGACAGCACGGATGAAAGAAACTGCTGTGAGTTTTCATAGAAACTGTAGACTCCAAATCTTTGTTCCTTATCAAAATCTTTTTTCCTGGATTTTTTCATTTTAAATCTCAATTTTAGCATAATGAAATCTATCGCAAGTGTTCAAAGTGATCTTCATAAAGGTCGAAAGGATCATTTCAGTCTTATAATAGCTGCATCAGAATTCTGACCTACAGCTTTGTCCAA
>BMAW01077708.1:0-17332 GCA_019974015.1 Nephila pilipes | reverse complement strand
GTCGAAGATAGAAATTTGCTTCCATTTAGTTTATTTAGAATTATTTTTCATCAATCCTTACACAACTATTTTGGATATCTAAAGGTGCGAAAAATTAGGAATAAATATTTTATTAACACTGTGGTCACTAAATACAGTTACGAAATGAAGTGAATACAATGTTCAGCTTTACAAAAATATTCGTATTTTCTATGCATTAAAAACCCAGATTAAAACCTCTAAACCCTAAATTTCTCTTGATAATACCTCCAATAAATCAGGAATTATTCATATTAAAACAATGGGAACAGACTTCTAAAGGAGTCTACAATCTGATTTATTATACATTGTAATTATTTTTTTATTCTAATTATTTATACATTGTAACTATTTATCGGCTTATAACGCCATATTTGAAAAGGAAAAATCTTTATGAGCAATCTGTTCTATTTTTAAATTAATGACTTGAATTTTAAAAAAAACAACAACAACTATTATATAAAAAAATTGAGCATTAAATTTAAAAAGCACTTTGGAAAATTTTTATTAAAATGTGATGAATTTGTTATAATGATCCTATTCGTTATAATTCGATATAATTACTCGATAATGATTAGCCAAAATCTTTAACCAGGATATCCAATATTCGAATTATCAGTTACAAAATAAATTAAATATGTGGAGCGATTAATTTAACTCGACTAAGCTAAATATTATAATAAAAAAATAGCTTTTCTTAAATAGCTTAAATTTTTTTTAATAGCTTTATTTAAAAAATGTTAGCATGTGCTAATATTCTTTTTTTTTTTCTTTTCTTGTTGAGTTCTTGAAAAAGTAGAATTATTTAAATTGAATACTGGTATAAATTATTGTAATGAATACTGGTATAATCATATTTCCGAGCCCCAGGCTTCACACAACCAATTCCTATCAAGAAAAGAAATTTTTCTCTTCAAATCCGTAATGCATTTTTATTTTCTCAGTCAATACATTCTACAAAAGTACAAAAGCGTTGCCAATGTTAACAGCAACAAAATAAATAACATTAAAAAAAACAGACGATTCTGCCATAAAAATCAATTGTTAAACTAAATATTAAAATAAGAGTAAACGATAAATTTTTGAAGTGGATGATAATATTCAGATGCTAAAATGAAAGCAGACGATTAAATATCAAATTAAACACATCTTAGTAATGGTTTAAGCATACTAAATCTAATTATTACAATTTATGATGTATTGCAATACCAATCTTTTGAACCTAACACCGTATATATTTTATTTTATTCTTACTCATTTTCTATTACACATTTTTCTCAAAATGATAAAAAAAACTTTTTTATTCCTATTTTAATGATTCGTTTGCAAGTTTTTCTGGTCTTTAAAATATATATTCAAAAATTGGAGGGAAAAAGTAATTTCGCTGAAGCCTTCATTATTATTTTGCTCTTTAAGATGCACTTTATTGCATTCAAATAGATCAAATAGTAAAGATTTGAGAGCAAAAGTAGAAATTCCATAAGATTAACATTACATTCACGAAATCAACATGGCGGGTAGACAGAAGCTTTAATATGTGAGGCGATGAATTTAACTCGACTCAACTAAATATTATAATAAAGGTACCTACTTATCTTGGGAACTCTAAAAGTATTTGTATCTTTAATAACTGGATACAATTCAAGTAGGTTTTAAACCGTGAGGCAGTTACACACGATTTCTACATCTTCTTACAATTGCTTCTAAACTCTGTAGTGTTTACACAGCACTTAACAATGGACTAATCTTGTTTACATCTTTATTCCCTAATATAAGTGAGTTATTATTTTTGGGTTTCGTGCGCATTTCCTGTACACGTTTGAATGAAAACGCTGTTGAATATTGTAAATCTGGCTTGCAAGCTGGCTCGTTCGTAAGCAAACAAATCCTGTAATGATATTGAAGACGATAGGAGATCCAAGAAAACAGAAACATTTCCTACTGGCTCAAAATAAACCACTTAATAACAGTTATACGTTAGATCCTTGAGAAAAGTGTTTTAAGTTATTTACCGAATTATGTAATCTTTCCTGTGACGAATTTATTCACATATAAATTACGTGAATTAAAAGTATTTACATTCTGTTTTCTGTTCTAGAGTAGTGAAAAGAAGAGGTGCTTTTTTCATAAATATATTTTTTTATAAATTGCTGTTTTTTAACAATTTTTTTATGTATTTCTTGTAAATTTTTATAAATATCTTTTAATTTGAATGATGTAACTATTTATATTGGAATTGACCAGTGATTTTCATATTGTGTTCGGTAGAACCCTGGGATTTCAGAAATTAAGGTATGTGCCTGTCTTTGGAGTACTTTTTTTCAAAAAAAAAAGAAGAAAAGAAATTTTTGTGAAACACTTTTGTTGTTTTTGATACAATGGTATACAAAATTATAAATTTAAAAGTCATTTTAACGAATTTTTTTTTATTTTTCAAATTTTGGCCATATTTTGTTCAAGTTTAATAACAATTGAAATTTACGCTAAAGTCCATATAACAAATTGTAACTAATATAGTCGCGTTTTGGTTCAACAATATATTTAATATATATATATCTGTGCTGTGAAGCAGAAAAAATTAGTTATCTCTTAAACTTACTGAGTTATATCAAAACTTATAAACACAACATGAGTTTACGAAAAAATATAACAAAAATAGCTCCAAAAAAGTAGTTATATACTTGAAATCTATGTTTGAGTTTCACAAAATACCTAGAAATTTATAAAACATTGTGGTAAAATTTCCTTTGAATGTATGAAATACGTTTTAAGAAATGTGAGATTTTTCGCAATAAAAAAAATTAATCGCAGTTTTCCAGAAAACGCAAATAAAGATTTTAATGTTTCTTAAGAAAATCATATACTTACATTAATGCATTCACTAACTACCCTAAAAACAAATGCAAATCATTTTTGAAATCGTAAATATGTGGGCTTTAATAAAAGGCAATAAAGAAACTTTCGAAAATGTTCGTGAAAACGGTAATTTTTGGATAGGCACATACCTTAAACTACTGGTCTCCGCGAGTAAAAATGAAAATTCTAAAAAAATTTTTTAAGAATATAAAGATATATTTAGTTATACCTGGTATTAATCCGAAGCTTTGTGAGTGGGTTGCCGACGCCCGTAAAGCAATGTTAGCAGTGACGTATGTGCAAGTGCAGCTTCGGTTTTTCGATTGTTCAGTAGACGTGTGTACGAAATAGATTTCGGTTTGTTTAAGAGTTTGTATGATTTTGAAAATCGTCAAACTAACTAGTTTATTCATTCAGAACAGCGTATTTCAGTGAAAAATGTTTCTCAACGTATGTGACAACAAAAGCAAAATATAGAAATAAATTTAATGCAGATTAAGGAAGACAACTAAAGATAACATCAATATAGCTCGACTTCCACAATTAGCGTAGCATGAGCAAACATTTCACTCACTAAATGTACTCATTCGTGTAAAAATTTGCGCACTAAGAAAGAGTTGTCAGAATAAAATGAAATGTTACATACATAAGTACAACGTTGATATAAGTAAGTGATTACAAAATCAGAGCAAAATGATCGTTTACCGTACAAAAAATTACAAATGAATGGAGGTTTTAGTACCCTGATAGGCCACTTCAAGCATGATGTGATACGGTCGGGCATTGAGGCATACAAGTCCCGTATGATGTCCTGAGACATCTTGTAAAACAATTGCTGTGAACGCGTCTTTAATTCGACCAAACTCGTAGGCTGTCCAACTTGCCGTCCTAAATTATCTCACATATGCTAAATCTGGTGACAAATCTAGAGATAGAGCAGGCAAGAGAAGGGGGGGGGGATGTAGTGGAGGCAGTCTTGTGCAACCCTTGCTGTATGTGGGCGAGCACTGTGCTGTTGAAAAATGGCTTCTGGGGACCCTACCATGAGTGGCAACACATATGACTATAGAATGTCACGAACGCGTACTTCAGGGTTGTCATAATGTCATGGATCAATACTAGGGGTGAGCGTGTGTCGTATGCAATAGCATCTCATACCACCACACTAGTTGTGGGAGCAGTGTGCCGCTGTACAGTGAAGGCAGGATGGAGACGTTCACCACGGGACCTTCACACACATACACGATTGCCATTGCTGCTCAAATTGAATCTAGATTCGACTCTAAAGACGACCTGATTGAGACGTCGGTTGTATTCCAATCGCTTCGAGCGCGATACCTCTCCAAAAGGAGGCGACGGTGAGTAGGTGTCAATGGCAGTACACCTCACGGACAACTGTCCTTCAGCCAGGCGCCTTAAAAGGGAACAGAATGACACAGAAATCCGTAAGGAAGGTGCTGCTTGTGTATGGATGATGGACAATGAAACAGTTTGCTCTTTGCGATATTCGTGCGTGTCGTATGGTGGGATGGTCTTCTTGACTATAGGTCTGTCGGGGGCGTCCTGAGCCTGGTCGCAGTGTAGCAGACCTCCCTGTTGTCCACTGGTCTCAACACCTCCTCACAGTAAAGTCAAAACGGTCTAAATGACGAGCTTCCCGCCGAGCTGACCACCCGTTTTTTTATCAACTCTATGATTCTTCCCCTCTTGAACTCTGACAGCTGTTCCTATTGTCTTCTGTGGTAGAGTAACTGCATCTCTAGTTAAAAAAAGGCGTCTCTCTGCAACAGATTAAACGCACGCAAACAACCTCTGCTTACCAGTTTCATAATGAAAGGAGAATGAAGTTCAACGTCCTCTGGTAGCATTACACAATGCGCAATGACGCTGTATTTCTAATCATTTACATGTCTGCTTAACACGTATCTTCCTGCCAAGTTTCGTAACAATCCCACTCTTACTTCTTGGTACTTAAATTTTTATTGCAATGAGAATATAATGCAAGAGTAGATAATACTTGAAGCACGAATTAATGCTGACAATGAGTAAACTACATCAATTTTATATTAAATGTTTTTAGTACGAACATTTAATAATGTTTTTTTTAATTGTTTTTACATAAAGTACCTATAATATATTGATGTATTTTAAATATTATTTAAAATATATTTTCTAAGCGTGAGTGGGGTTCCCCTATTGACTGATTGGTTGATTTCATTAATGTCTGTCTAGAAGCAACACGTGGGCGACGGACCTCGTAATTTATGGGGTTCCCCAAAAGCCATTTGTAGTGTTAAGGGTACCATGTGTCGACTGTTGTTCAATAATATACGAAATGTGGCTTTTAAATAACGAGACTGACTATGTAAAACATTTTATTTGGATTTCATACATATTTACTTGTTATCAACTTCAATATACACCCCACCATTATCTCTACAACGTTGCCTGCGAATCCGCCATTGTTCGAAACATTGTTGGAAGTCTTCGATCATCTTCATAAGGACGTGTGCCGCTATCTCCTTCTTAGCTTCAACGGACCCAAATCTTGTTCCTTTTGATGCAGATTTCACCTGAGGAAACAGTTAGAAATCGCATGGCGCAAGATCCGGCGAATAAGGTGGATGGTCTAACATTGTGGTGCTGTACATGGCCAGAAACCTCTTGACAGGAAATGTGGAATGTTTCGGGGCATTAACTTGGTGGAAAATGTTGCCTTACGGGTTTTATGTTTATTTCTACAGTCTCAGCAATCGCACGAATACTTAAACACGAGCACGTGACAAACATTCATAATCATACACTTCTTTCAATATATTATAAGTTTCAGTTGGAGTGGCTCCACTTTTCGTCGTTGTAATTTACTTCGTTGTTATTTAAAATAAAGATTGTGAGGGTAAACATTTTCTGCACTCTAAAATCATCTTTGTGGTTAATTTAATTTCCTTTTGCAAATCAAATTCATTCTGTTGCAAGTAATATTCGTCGTTTTGTAAGCTTGTTTATATCTCTGCATTGCAAATCTCTCATTTTGATAAATCAATTGTATCTAATGATGTAATGATTATATCCTTAAGATTATTTGTGAATTCCTTTAATGATTGGGTCTAAATTTTTTTTTTTATTTATCTATTAATATGTTATCATCGAAAAGTAAACTTTAAAATATTGCCAACGAAGTTTCACTTAAGTAAATGAATTCAAAATAGGCTGTAACATTAGCTTGTTTGAATTCTAACAATTTTCGACACGAGTTATTCAAAAATTTTCGTTGAAAAAAATTGGGTTACATTTATTTTCAGACGCGCGTTTTCAACTTTCATTTGCAAAATATATGAAAGGTTGATACTAAATATTTAAAGGCTGACTTAAATATTTTCTTTTTTGTTATAAAGATTCTTAGAGTGACTCACGTTCGTTTTCAAACACGTGTTTTCGACAATTCAAAAAAATATGTAGTAAATGTTAAAAGATTATCTGGAATATTTTCTTTTTTGATACTGATATTTTTACGGTGTCCCACATTAAATTAAGGATACCCGTTTTTAATTTTCGGCTAGAAAAAATGAATGAAATATTGAAAGGTATGATTTTTTTTTTTTTGCGGTTCGCGCGAATATTCTTTAGTAGCTCACATTTGTTTTGAGATACTCATGTTTTCGACTTTCAGTTGCAAAAAACACGCGTGTTTATAATAAATATTATAGATTAACTGTGCGTGTGAAATATTTACCTTTTTGGTGAGAATATTTTTTACAGTGGTTCACGTTTGTTTTCGGGCACTTGCATTTTCGACTTTCCTTCGCAAAAAATATGTACTAAATATTGAAAGATTGATTAAATTCTTATTTAGTTTCTCTTTTGAATTTTTTCACTGTAAACATCCCCAAGCTTGAGTCTGAAAACAAATGAAAAAAAAAACTAATTTTCCTCTGAAATTATTTACATCTTAAATTGCAAAGTGAGTTTTGGCCCGCCAGGTATTAATCATTGACTTCTTGGTATACTGAGTTGGAACTTGAGAATTTTACTGAATATTTTAAATGAAATCTAGTAGAACAAACTGTACTTGTTAATTATAAACCAAATTTCATTTAATAAATATAATTAAAAATATTAACTTCAACGAAAATAGAAAGTGCCCGAATTGCGACTTTCAGGCATTTTATTCAGGGTTATAATTCAGGACTGATTACGTTGAAAAGTAACCATGCTTGTACATAGTTTTTGGTAACAATTTTTTTTTCTGTACTCTTGTATTTTTTATGGTTCATTGGAGGTTTGAAAAAACTATAGTGCCCGAATTACGATTTTCAGCTTTTTTCAAACCTCTAATTTTTAACTTTATTTGATAATTCAAAAGTGCTTCAGTCTTGCAAACATGCAATCATTCTTTCGATTCCGATAACATGCAAAATAAAATTAAAATATCATCATTCAGACTAATAGCTTTGTTTTCTCTGAAGCATTTGAAAGAATTTTAGCTGGGCGCATCTTTTACTTTCTGACAATAGAACGAAAACTTCCTTCACAACATTATGGAATTTTTCCTTTTAAATGCAGCAGAACCTTAAATGCAGTAGTAAATACCTTGTACACAAAGCTATAGTAGATACTAAACAGGAAAAAATATTTTTGCAGGAATTAGCTTGGACATCAAGAAGGCTTATGATTCAGTGTTTTTAGATGGCCTTATTTACGAATGTAAAGGTCTTCAACTGGGTATCGCAGGAAAAACAGTACTTTAGATATATAATTTTTAATCATACAGATAATTTAAAATCCGATGGTGAGGTTGCTGCATCCAAGAAGATAATTTTGAAGGTCGTACTTCAGGGTATTGTTCTCTCCCCCATATTGTTTACAATTTACATCTACGGTTTTTTTTTGAAACATTAGTAACAGTAATAGAGTGCTCAATATAAACTGATGACATTTTTATGTATTGTTCACATCATTCCCTCCATACTATCCATATAAAGTTGCAAAATACTCTGAAAAGAGTCATAAAATTCTGGAAACTTACTTTAAGCCCTGACAGAAGTACAACACAGCAGACCTTTCAAATAAAATAATTCAAATATATCCAAACATTATGTTAGCTGGGTACCCACTTCCATGGCAATCCTCCGTTAAATATTTGGAATATATTTTTAATATTTTATATTTTCCCCATATATATATATATATATATATATATATATATATATATATATATATTCTATCCCGTGTATTTTTCTGAGCGGAAATAAAATATTTTCATAATGTATCAAATGAAAAATAAAGCTGTAAAAAAATTAATGCCCTTGAAGATATGTCATATAAATACTATGGCTTGTGAGCTGAAGATTAAATTAAATTAACTAACAGTAGTACTTTAGTGCAGTACTTTTTATTGCACCTATTATATTATAAATAAATAGTTAAATAGTCTGGTAATCATTCCAATCCTTTCAATATTATACAAACCAAAGCTCTTAGATTTGCTTTGGGTCTTCCACAATTGACACCAAACATTTAACTTTTAAGAATATTTGTACAAGAAATACATTTGGAGAAAAAAAGAAAGCTAGCGAATAAATTTTTAGCTTCAAACATCCCATGGTAACTTCTCTCTAATGCATTTTAATAGTTCTAACACAAAAATCTGCAAATCCTGGAATAGAATAAAAACAACATCGTGAATAATTTTCACATTTTGAATATTATTGCAGAATAAATTATGTATATCACGGATCTTTCTTGTGAGATTCACACAGATGAATTTGGATACTTAAATAAAAATTTACCAACACATGTAATAAGAGGACTGTTTGATGAAATAGTGAAACATAGTTTCAGATACATTTTCATAATGACAACGAATACGTCAAAAAATCAAAGCATAAAATCAATAACAAGTATAATGAAAAATGCCTCTTTCATTTATAGAGTAAATCATATCGATTTTATATTTACAGAAGAAGCACTAGCCTTATGCCAAGTTTTAGTTGATTTAATTGAGTTAAACAAAAATCTGTTGATTCTATCCAATAGCTATCTGAACTCAAAAATTACAATATTAAATTTACGAAAGGCATTCATAGATTAGCCATTAAGATCTCCATACAATCTCATTTTTCAAACACTTAAAAATTTTTGGAATATACGTGCGGACAATCTTATAAATTTTTTAACTGAGTCCACAATATACACATCCACTGGATTACCCCAGAAGACATCAATATCTTAAATGACAGAAAGGAAAGAACTAATGAAAACTTTTATTCCAACAAATATAATGATTCGAAATTTTAGAAAGCATCCCCACCATAGACATACTATCTAATTGGAAAAAAAAACTGAAGAGAGGAAATACTAATTGATTCGAAATCACTCGATACATCAGCAAAATGAACATAACTCCCGGGCTTTGCACTAATTTAGTTTTAATTATATTGCATATCTGTACCATACCTGTAATCGTATCAGTTATTTGGAACAAATTCTTTTGACTTGTAATAAATATGCACCCCATAGAAATCTCCTCTGGAATATATTCACGATAAACCCACAGCACAATACTATTTTCAAAGAACTTTTGAAAAGATCAGTAGCTAATAAACAAGTATTCAGAGCATTCTTGCAGAAGATACAATATTTTGATACCTGTCACATTAAAAAAATATCTTAAAGGGGATAAAAGCCTTTACTTCTTCATATCCCATAACGTTAATCAATAAATTTAGAACTATTTATCATCATAAAGTTTCGTTCTTGAAATTTCCTATGGATTCACATACGAATTTGTCTTGCTGTAATTGAATACATTGTATAGTAGAAAGAATGACTTTTATTCACTGCAATATAAGTCAAAACTCTCCGGGTAAGATCAGAGAAAGATATTATAAGATGTTACGAAAAATGCGACTATAAGATCCTTTATTTTCGACCTGGACTAAGATGCTTGTCTCAGAGTTTTTGTTTTCCATACCTGGTTCTTAAACCAATTTCAAGTAATGTATGATGTCGCATATGGAAATATATATATATATATTCCAAACGCCAGCTGTTAAGCGTGAATCCGTCTCTTTTGAATGCAGTGCCTCTTGTTTCCGTAAGAAATTCGTATAGCAGTAGCCTTTGCTCTTGTTAGAGTTTTGTTTTTGTTTTTGTTTCGCTGAAAAATGATAAGTGAGCATAGAATTGTGAAATTTCACACGAAACTTGGAAACACCGCAATTGAAACTTATAATTTATCGAAAGAAGTGTATGGTAATGAATGTTTATCCCGTGTACATATTTTTGAGTGATTTTAGCGTTTTCAAGATGGGCGAGAAGACGGTGAAGATGATTCACGCCCGAGTCGCTTTCCCACGTCAAAAACGATGACAATATCGAAAAAATTGATAATCTGGTTCGATTTGTGCGGCGGTTAAGTATTCTTGCGATTGCTGAGACTGTAGGAATTGACAAAGAATTCGTATGACAAAATTTTCCACGAAGGAAATACGTCGGCTCATTCCACATTATATGTTTCTCGCCAAGTAATGCTTCCCAGTGTTAGACCATCTACCTTATTCGCCGAATATTGCGCCAGGCGACTTCTGTCTGCTTCCTACGGTGAAATCTGCATTAAAAACAAGATTTAAGTAAACTGAAACTGTGAAAAAGAGAGCAGCACGCGTCCTTTAGGAGCTAACAGAAACCTTCCTACATTGTTTCGAACGATGAAGATTCGCATGGAGCATTGTAGGGGGTAGAGGATGAACGTTTATTGAAGTTGATAATAAGTAAATATATATGACATCAAAATAAAATGTTTCAAATCAGTTTTGTTATTTTTATAGCTACACATTGTATTCACATAAAGTAACAAATAAAGTTCTAACAAAATTAGTAAAAATATAACAAAAGAAATAAAATAAAATTAATCTGGATAATTTTAGGTAAATTGAAAAGTGGTTTTCTCGACACAGCTTATTTTGTATATTATTATTTTATCGTTTGGTAAATACTGTTTCTATAGGCATATATTGTAGCAATGGTCTCTTCCACGATTTTCGCTTCTACTTACCTCGAGGACTTTTCTGTTTGATTTGTTTGAAATGAAAGTACGCCCATAAAAGGAAACGCGATTCCTGTAGATTGGATTGAAGTTATGAAGTACAATACACTGATTGGATACGTCACGTTTTTAAGCAGAGAAGAATTTAGTCACATAGTTGACGGTAGGATGAGTGAGAGTGAATAAAAGTGAGACTTTGGAACGATCAGAGGAATTCTAGAAAAAATACCGAAAGTTGAGGCGAAAGGATTCGAACCCTCAATTCAAGATAGTGTTCTCACTCGAATCCTGGTTAGTTGATAAGAGATGACTTAAAATAGAATTATAAACGTCAATTAGTTCAGACACGTTTGGGAAGTTCAATTATAGAAAAAGCAATATTTCACTATAGAGGTTTAATATCCAAGAAAGTGAATAAAATAATTAATTATCCTCATTGTTGAACTTTTCTTCTTATTTCGTTTATTTGTGAGGATTTTTAATTCAGGCTTCCGTCTACCAGCCATTTTGATTTCGTCAGCTTAATGTTAATCCTATGGAATTTCGGCTTCCGTTCTCAAACTTTTACTAATTGATCTATTGGAATGCAATAAAGTGCATCTGAAAGAACAAAAAATAATGAAGGTTTCTGTAGAATTACAATTTACATCCGAATTTTGAAAATAAGTTTACGCTTATTTTAATTATTCGTTTGTGATTTTTCCGATTTTTAAAAATATTTTCAAAAATCGGAGAAATCCACAAGAGCATTCGTTATTTTTTGCTCTTTTCGATAAACTTTATTGCATTCCAATGGATCAAATAGTAAAGGTAGGAGAATTCAAGCCGAAATTCCATAGGATTAACATTACGCCGAAGAAGTCAAAATGGAGGGTAGACGGGAGCCTTAAAACATGTAACAACCTCCGGGATTTACAATAAATGTAAGCAAAATTTGAAATAAAGAGTACGCTTCTTAAAAATAAGAATAGTCTTACTTTAAGGTTAAGAAACAGCATTAAAATTATAAAATTATTATTTGTAAGTGCAAAATAAATATTTCTATTTTCCAGAAAAGTTATCAAACGTGTCTTCATTGGGAAATAAATGAGCAAAAATTTGAAGCATACACGAATATTTATAATTAATACTAAAATAAGAGATCGAATCTCTAAAATAAAATCTGTCGATTTGGAATTTTAAAACCATGTTCGTTTTTTCTTCAAGTTATATCTAAGGTAAATATCATTTATTTACAAACAAAACTATAAAAATTATACATTTAGAACATAGATAAAATATATTTTGATAAAAGTTTGTGCCTCTTGGAAATATAATGTAAAATCGGTTTCGTGTATAAACTACATGGCACGCTATCTTCTAAGCGATCCATCGTGATTGTTTTATTAACGTCGCACTAGAAGCAACACGAGGGTTATTGGCGATGGACCTCGGGATTTTGAACCTCGGTCAAGTGACGAGGACGACACCTTAGCTGACACCTCACTTTTCAAACTTCTACACCACGCCAATGGGAGTACATAGGACCTCAACAGATTTCACGCGTATCAGTCCCGCTACATAGCGGGTTTTGAAGGGGTATTAGGACGAGAACCCATTACACGACGGAAAGAATGTTGGTTACAAGTTTGCGACTATGACCATTATTTTAGCTCGGCGACATGCCAAAAGGGAATAACTTTTTTTGTACGTCTTTATTCTTTAAACAGTTCAGTTATTTAAAAGTCTTCTGCTAAATAACTGGTTTCTTCAGTTACGTAAAATTTAAGCACACACACACACAATCATGCACAATTTTCAAAATAAATCATAAATTTAACTTTATTAACTTTTTTTTTGGTACATGCAATTGAACAGAGATAAAAATTGTTTATGAAATGGTTTATTAAACACGAAATTATGCTCTTTAAGATTTCTATTCACCATCTTTTTTAAATTCATGAACTTTATATTTATTATAAGTAAATTTTTCTACTTTTTTTTCAACTTTACACTATTTATATTTATTTGAATACAGTGAAGTTAATCCGAAGGAGCAAAAAATATTGAAGTTTTTTTGAGACTTACATATTTTTTCTCCGAATTTAGAAAATTTAATGATTTCTCTTATTATGATTAATTAATTAATTAGTTATTTTAATGAATTATTATTATTTTAGCAATTGATTATTAATTTTAGTGATTAAATACTTGATGATTATTTTTTTTATGATTGCTGATTTCATAATTTATAATTAATTTTAGTTATTGATGAATAATTAATTACAGATTTGTTTTAATAAATAATTATTAATTAGTTAATAATTTCATGATTAATTTGTCGATTTTTAGGTTTTCATTAAATACGTGTAACTGTGCCCATGAATGAATGAAATACTATCCAAAAGAAATTCTTTCAAATTCATTTAATGTGAAAAATTATAGTAATCAAAACAATAAATTTTGAATATTATCGTTTGAATATATTTCGAATTCAATAGAATGTTTTTATGCATCATGAATTGAACTGGTTAAAATAATGGATATTTTAATGCAAAGATGTAAAATGAAATAAACTTTGTAGTTTAAAACTTTTCATTACAATTTATTTTTTTAAAAAATTATGTATACATACTTTAACAAACTTTAGCATAAAACACAAGTGATTTTGCTCAAATTGAGAAATTTAAGGATTAAAGTCGAAAAAAAAATTAATTGGGCAGGACATACTCGTATCATTCAAAAAAATTAAACACTTAACAATAATTATTGTTTCATTTCGGTTCTCTTTAAAGTGAATTCTCAATATTATAAAAAACAGAAAAATAACTTTTTTTCTCAAAATTTTATTTACTCACATAAAATATATCCTCACTGAATAATAAAAAGTAACAGATAAATTTTTTATACGATCTTAGCATAACAAAAATTCCACTGTACACAGGAAAAATTCTAAAAACTGTTGAAATTAGATATAATTTAATATTAAATATAATTAAGTTAAATTTAACAGAAAAACTGAAATAAACTTTAATAAATTAATTCAAAACCAAAACCAAAATTATTTAAAGCAATTTTAGTCACAGACATTTATTCATTCTACAGTAAATGTAATAGAATTATGCAGAATATTTTATTACATCATTTAACATTGCACTGACAACCATAGGAAATATTTTAGGATATGTTGCTTACATTTAGCAACAAATCAATGCGATTAATTGATTGTTTTTATGGCATATAGCAACAAAGAGGCTGTATTATCTCCAAATTCGTATGTAATAAAACACATGTAAATTACACTACTATTATGTCACTTCATTTCAAAATTGAAATCGAATAGTTACCTCGTTTAACAGAGCTCTCGTCGGCAAGGCACCTACGGGGCCGAAACATTTTTAACGTACTTGAGTATCCATCATGACGGGAGACTGCCTTTAAGGCTTCCGTCTACTAACTTCTTGATTTTACGAATATTATGTTAAATCTATGGAATATTCTTATTACTGCCCGCAAATTTTTATTATTTTACCTATTTGAACGCAAGAAAGTGCATCCGAAAGAGCAAAAAATAGTGAAGGTTTCTGCAGAATTAATTTCCCCCTCCCCCAATTCTTAAGGGTTCTCAGAAGCTTAAATTCTTCAGGTACGTGAGGGAATCATGATTATGAGGTACCCTTGTGAATATTTTTAAGGATCAGAAAATCTACAAATGAATCATTAAGAAAAATGGGTAAAGGTATTTTCGAAAATTGTGGAGAAAATATCATTCCGTAGAAATCTTCATTATTTTTTGCTCTTTCGAATGCACTGTTTAGACAACACATTTTTAGTTTGGATGACGACTTACCAAATCAGTAATACGAACACTTTCGAAAATGAAGCAATTGATTTTCATTAGGAATGGACATTTCATTTAGAATTATTTTCCTCATAAGCTTAAATCCTTTCATTTCGGGTTTTTTTTTTATCAAGATTTCTTAAGTGTAACTCGAAAATTATTTTTGACTTAGTAATTTTGAATTTAGAGCAACTGACGAGGATAACACCAAAGCTGGCACCTCCTTCTCTAAATTTCCACATCAAACCAACGAGAGGACTCGGGACCTCGACCAGATTTAATGTGAATTAGCGCCACCACATGGCGGATCTTTAGTGGTATCAGTACTAGAACCCATGATTCGATGAAAACAACACCGTCCACTACCATGATCAGCGGGCTACCATAGTCACCATAAACTAAAAGATATATAAAGTAAAGAGATAAAAAGCGAGCTACATTTGGCGATTTATCGCTTGTGCACGGCTGACAGACAAGTTCAAATATATATGTGTGTGTGTGTTTGAACTTTTGGCCACTGACACACTCACACAAACTGACGTTTAAAGTATATATGTGTGTGTGTTTGAACTTTTGGCCACTGACACACTCACACAAACTGACGTTTAAAGTATATGTGTGTGTGTGTTTGTATGTGTGTTTGTGTGAGTGTTTGTGTAATGATTTAACTTTAATTCCTGTTAGTTTCTCACAATAATAATTTAATTTCCTAATTTTTCCCATTCACTCCTTTAAAAGATAGTGTTCATTCTTATTTCCTGATACGATTCCTTTTTAAATTTAATTTATGCAATCACGCGCTCTTAAAATCTGCAAAGCCAGCTTTTTCCTACGCTCCAGACTTGTAGAGATGATCCCTACCAGACACCAGACTTTAAATCTACACTTAGATTTCCGTGAAATCCCTCCATCCATACCACATGGTCTATGACGTTTAAAGTGAAATTTCCCTGATATATAATGAAGAACACAGCGAAACACTCCCTCTTGCTCACACACTCCTCTCAGATGATGATGTGGTGTTTTCGCTTCGGCCTCAATGACAGAAGCTCGACTAAGTCCGACAGAATATATAAAAACTTATTTCGGCCATGTGTTCTGAGTATTTGATTGATGAATATAACAAACGTTTAAAAATCATTCCTGATATCTCTCTCTCTCTATATATATAAACTGCTGTTTGTAGAAAATGCAACACAATGAAGGAATCATCAGAATCAAATGAAATTCGCAGCAAATGTCAATTATAGGATATTATGCAAATTAATAAAGTTTCAGAGCCATCGCGCGTGCGCGGCGCGCGCAGCGCCCTCTGAATTGATGCTGAAAGCGTATAAATAAAGTGCTGTAGCGGGACGTTGAAAAAAGTCTATGATTATTTGTTAGTGGCAAACGTTTAGTGAGACCTGAGTATGCCTCCACGACGGAAGAATAAGAAATTCAAGCAACTTACGGAGTTTGAACGAGGGAGGATAATCGGCCTTCGAGAAGGAGGATTTTCCTATCGCGCAATAGCAGCTCGTATGCAGCGGAACAGTTCCACAGTGATGCGAGTTTGGAAGCAGTAGACCGACGAGCACCGAACAACTCGAAAAACAGGCACTGGACGACAGAAGGTGACGTCAGAGCGCGATGATCGACACCTGCTCCGCATGGCGGTGAATGATCGCACAGCTTCCTCCAGGCAGCTGGCAGCACGTTGGTCTACTGCTACAGGTGTACAATTGTCGGCTTCGTCAATTCGTCGTCGTCTGCTGCGCCGTGGATTGCGTGCAAGGGTGCCTTTATACAGGATTCCCCTCACGGCGAATCATCGACGGCTGCGTCGGCAGTGGGCTCTTGAGCACAGAGACAGGCGAGCTGATTGGCACCAAGTTGTCTTTTCAGATGAATCACGCTTCAATTTGTGGACCCATGATGGCCGTGTTCGTGTTAGACGTTATGCCGGTCAACGCTGCCTTCCTGAGTGTATTATTGAACGACATAGTGGTCGAACACCCGGAGTTATGGTCTGGGGTGCGATTTCGTATCATGGACGATCCAATTTGATACGAATTGAGGGTAATCTCAATAGCAACAGGTACGTCCGTGAAGTGCTACAGCCCGAAGTCGTTCCTTTCCTTCAAGGCATCCCTGGAGCTATCTTTCAGCAGGATAATGCACGCCCACATGTTGCGCGGACTGTTCGAGACTTCTGTTCAGCACAACGCATGCAACTTCTTCCTTGGCCTGCTTATTCACCGGATATGTCGCCTATTGAGCACGTGTGGGATATGGTTGGTCGGCGTCTCGCTCGTGATCCGCGTCCTGCAGTTTCCAAAGACGAACTTTGGTTGCGCATACAAGCGATATGGAATTCTCTTCCTCAAGCAGATATTCAACATCTGTTTGACTCCATGCCACGTCGTATAGCAGCACTTATTGCAGCGCATGGTGGCTGCACCAAATACTGATTTCGGACGCTTAATTTGTTTCTTTTGTTTTGAAAATTTCATCATTTATTTGTATCAGTACAAGTCATTTCTGCATTAAATTTCATTTGATTCTGATGATTCTTTCATGGTGTTGCATTTTCTACAAACAGCAGTATA
>BMAW01077707.1:0-14477 GCA_019974015.1 Nephila pilipes | reverse complement strand
ATATATATATATATATATATATATATATATATATATAAAGGATTATTAATATTAGTAAAAATTATATTAGCAATATATTTTATTGAATGCCCATAAATGAACAAATTAATTAATCTTCTCGAAATGTGAAACATTTAGCATTATAAAACAGAAAAAATAAAATATAATAATACATTGTAAGAGAAATGTATTTCATAACAGTAATATGACAAAAATATTTAAACAACTTTTGTTGTATGCATGGCGTTACATTTATTCTTAAAGTAACAGTCAAGAAATTTCATTGATAAAAAATGTCCATAATTTAAAATAACTTCTAGATAATTTTTTTCGGAAGAATTCACTTTTTTCAGTCTTGGAAATTTTAATAAAAGTTTCCAAGAAGAGGAGAAGATAAAACTGAGATAGAAGTATCGATCCTTTCCTTTCCCGAAGGAATCAATAGAGTAAATACTTTGAGTGACGTAAGAATCTTATGCTATAATTTGCATATTTGATTTTGCATTTTGTGCTTGCTGGGATAGCAAGAAAATAAATGAGAAAATGAAAAAAAATTATGATACGGCTTGATTCAAAGTATTAAAAATTTCAGCAATTTTTTTTTTAAAAAAAGAGAGTCAGAAAGGATTCCAACATATTGAAATATGCATATATGAAAATATTTATCAAGAAAAAGCGTCTGTGCTAATAATGCTAAGAAAGTAAAATGAAGCAGAGTTCGCAAACAAATAAAATATATAAATAACTTTAAAAGGTCCTGTTAATGATTTTTCATAAGCTACAGAAAGTTTCTTTAGTTTAATAATATGCAGTAAATAATGAAAACGTTGACGCAATTTTCATTTTAATAAATTATGTAAATATTTAGGTTGATGAAAATAGAAAAATAATATTTTATTAATATCCCAGCAATAAATGAAATGGTCCTTTTCTGCAAAAGCAAATTTAGGAGGATTAAAACTTTCTATAGTAGTTTTTTTTAAATATAGAAATTTCTTTTCTAAGAAATGTAAATTAATATTTTCTATTTATTAAGCACTAAAATTTTTAATTAATTTTAGAGTTTGAATATATTTGATATTTTATATGTTATGAGGTATCATCATGATTTTATTTTCATTGGTCAAATTGCCCAAATTTTACTATGAGGTAATATTTAAAAGATTATTAAATATTTAGGAGACCTAAGATTATGTATTTTCTCATTTCAAATCTGATAATAATAAATACATGACATATTACAGTAAATATGAAATAACCAATGTGTAATTAAGAAGTGTCAAATGGATACTATCGATAGTATTAAAGAATAAAAAATTCAATAATTTGAACTTTTTTACCTTCTGATATTTTTCATTCAGTAATAATCATTGTTACACTATTTAACCATTAATCAATAGTTCTTAAGGGGACTAATAAATCATTTTAAATTCTATTTTGGCATTTGATTATCACAAATTCTTTCTGAATTATTGAAATGATAAGGAATCAAAACCTCAATTTTGATTTTGAGTTTCATTGGGGCTTGTAAATGTATATCGATATATAATTCATCAAAGATAATATATAAATATTACGTTACATTCCTTACCTATAGAAAAATATTATAACAGGTCTTAGTTTTCAAACGAATAACATACATGCCTCAACACACGACTAATTTTCAAGTATATCTAAGTATTGAAACATCGATAAAAATATCTATACAGTATTGCTTTAATATGTTCTTCTACATATTTCTAAGTTTTAAATTTATTTCCTATATTTATCAAGAATCATTTTATTTGTTCACAAATGTTCTTTTATTTTGAAACTCCTTTCAATATTTTAAGTTATTATACATTGATTTTTGCAAACTCAAATGCTACAGTTGGGAAATTGACAAAAACAAATTCTACTTCTAAGAGCAATAACTTCATTTTAAATGTACATTTCATACTATTTTAGACAACTTGTTTCTAGTTATTTACTTTTTCTGCAACGTTTAAAATTTTAATTGAAAATGAATATTTTTATATGGAAAATTATAAAAGCGAATAAACAAAAGAAATAGATTGCATAATGTTTTTTCAGAAAACTAGAGTTTGACTTAACTTTAATATTCCCAATCTTGAAATTTTCATTAAAAACATTTTTAGAAGTAAATTAATCGGGATATTCCTTTTTAGAGGACATAAAATAGTTTTTAAATGATATTTTGTACAAATTATCAAAATTTGCTTAAGATATCTATGTATATTTCCTTACACACATTGTAAATATTAATATTACACGTATCCTTTAAGTGAATTATATTAATATTATAAAAGATGTGTGTACTACATTAATCAGCATTTTCACTTAATCTAAATGCGAATATATTAACATTTAAAATATTAATTATTTACTTATGAATGGGCTTGTGGAATGAAGAACATCATTAAAATTAATTATTTAATCAATCACACTCAAGCACATGCAAGACGTCTGTTACATCAAAGAACTTGAAATAGTTCTTAGAATCCAAACCGAAATAATTTTAAAAGGTTTAACCGCTTAATTGTAAATATTCTGTTTGAGCAAATATAATATTAATTAACAGTAACGGTTAGAAATTACTTCATTAAAATGATGCAATTGAATAATCATGTTATGTATTAATATCTCATCTAATTAAAATATCTAATCTAATTAATCAGATTTATAAAGATTAAAGGTACTTTGAAATAAATAACCATTTTTGTTCTCAAAAATGTTTCGGATAATGAACGATGTTACACTATTTAACTTCACAAGTAAAGAAGATTAATTTAGATAAATTACTAAACCATATCGCTTATGTTTTAAAATAACTGAAATACTTTTGACATGAGAAAAAGATCTTATTTAATACCGATTTTAAATAATTTCCCTTTTTCTTAAATTCAAAGCAATTTGTTATATGTCTACATTAAAATATATATATTTATGCATCTATATATATAAAGAAAATCCCATTTATAAACATTCATAATTGTGTATGAGTTATTAATTATCAATTGCAGTAAATACATTTGAAGGTTGTGTACTTATTAGATTCTAAAATGTTATTTTCAAGTAATAGATTTTATCATATTAATTTGAATTTGGTAATAGGTTCCGATACACTGTTATATTTGTAACACATTCCACAAACTTAATACATTTGTGTAATATTATTGATGACTATACTGTAACATATATTCATAACCCTACTGAAACATATCTTACAATCCCATTACATATTCCTAATATTCTAAACATATTCCACAATCTTATCACATTTGCAACATATTCAAAGATACCATCACGTTTCATACTTATTTCATGACCATATAACCTTTCTAATATATTCAATGTCATATTACAGTACGAATACATTCCACGACAATATTATTTTTTGAGAATATTATACCAAAATACCCCCTTCTTTGAATATATTCAGTTCTCTTTATGTTTTTAAGCAGATTAATTACTACATTATATTTTAAATTGATTTTAATATTAAAACACAATTACAAAATGTTTTAAATTTCTATATATTGCAAAATGAGCATTATCTTAGATGCTCATTTTCATAAACAAAAAAGATTTGTTTAAATGACTTACAAAATGAAATATTATTTTTTTTAAGAAAAAATAATTGTTCGAATACTAGGTATTTAAATTATTGTAGTCTGACAATCTAAATGAAAATTCTAAAGAATTATCATTTGTAACTTATTATTGCAGCGTCGCTAATAGTTGAACAAGTCAAAATATTAGTACCTTTAAAATGTTAGAATGGTGTCATACAAGAAATCTCCAACTTTCAGGAAAATAAAATTTGCTGATGAAAAAATATGAAGTTCATTAATAAATTTTAATTCTTCAAATTCCGTTTTTAATTTAATCCGTTTTTAAAAAATATAGTGGCAACGTAAAATATAATGATAATAAATCAGAGGTATCAAGTTTTCAAATATAGCTCAATTCTTCCGCGTCTTGAAAATTATTTGAGAAATCAGAAAATCAATTAATTAACATTTCCAATGTAAAAGTACAGGATTCATAAGTTTTTTAATTGTAAAATAAATTCATAGGTTTATTTTAGTATACTTGAAATTATTAAATCAAAAGGATTTTTTTTGAAAATTTTCGTAAGAAATTCTACCATCTTTAATTATAAAATACAAATAATTTTTAATTAATTTACTTATGATAATTGTGTTGTCAATTAGAACAGTAATAGTTACATTTCATACTACATTATAATATACTTAGATTTAATCTATTACCTCAGATTGAACTAAAATATTCTCCTACACAGAAAATTCAAATAGTTTGTAAGACAGTTTTTAATATTAGGCAAGGTGCACATTGTAATAAATATGTAGCAATTATATTTTTGTCTAAAATTCCTGAGAAAACTGTAAAATTATAGGCATTAAAGAGAAGCAGAACAGTGTAAAGTGATTTTAATCTCGAATAGTATTTAAAATGAGTAAATTATTTTCAACAGTTTTTAAACATTAAATTACATAGATAATAGGGAGAAATTGTTGATTTTCCAAATATTTTTTCTCGACAGAAATAATAAAAATAAATATATTAGATAAATATACTCTTAATTTTACTATTTTAAATATTTCCCCAGTTGCAATCAACACAAAATAAAACTCATGCAAAATTTCAAAGAATTTTACTCAGAAGTCTGCATACATATTATTATAAAAATCACATAAGTCTGGGTTTTTATACAGGTAAACACAAAAAAGTGGAAAAAATCAAATGCTTTATTTTTATTTTCAAGTATTTTAAAGAAACATATCGTAACTGCAACTTAAATAATATCGGAAATTCTTTCAGATTTCACTCAGTTTAAGTTTTGGAATAGAAAATATTTAAGTAACAAATATAAACTAAAAATTACATTATATTAAAAACATGGTAAACATTAACTCTTTTTTTTTTAATTTTGTACTGTATGAGATCTCAGATGAGTTTTATTTTTTAAAGCATCGGCAATATTACTCTACAATTATAGAAAAAACGAAATATTACAATGAATTTACATCAAAAAATGTTTAAAGTATTTTTCAAGTTAAAATACATTTCTGAAGAGAATCCTAAAAAAATGGAACCAAACAATTTCATTAAAGTACGAAACTTTTTTTAATTGTTTTCCTTCATATTATGTACTAATTTGTAGTTGTATAATTGTCTTATTAAAGAAGAACCTATCATACATTTTATTGCTGTTCACAAAATCAGTTCATAAATAAAGTGTATTAAGAACTAAGTGATTAAAAAGCAGAACGGCTTACAAATAAAGCTTGTTGAGATGCTTACACATTTATCCTTGAACAAATATAACATGTTTGACTCAAATTTATAGTATATATTACTATGATTTCAAAATAAGATAAAATTTAGGCAGAAGCAAAATGTTCCTTTAGAATTCAAAAACCAAAAACATTTCATCTTTATAGATGTGCTTAAATAAACAATAAATTTTCAAAAGCTTCCAAAACCCAAATTCAAGTATATTAGTAAGGAAAATAAACATTTAAAAATATACAAGCAAAATTTTTTTAGAAACAATTACTCATATTTAAAAGTAAAAGTTCTTGTAGATACTCTAAAATTAAACGAGAATATTTCTGTGTAGCTACACTAATACAGTTTTTTTTTTTTTAATTTAAAAAAATTATTAAATTTTAGTCTCTGGAATGTTTCAACTTTATGGAACTCAGACCATATCGACAAGTTTCCATCGATTTTCCAGTACGGACTTCACTTCTGAATGTGGTTCTTCTGCTGTGGTTTATTTCAATTCCTTTGGAACAAAATTTATGCGATACTCTCTTATTTATTCTCGGATTCTTTGTATTTAAATCTTAATAATTACAACCGAGGATTGTAAAAAAATCCTATAGGTTTCTTAAAATTCTTCATTAACCATTCAATTGGATAATTATCTACGTAGTTATTTAACAATAGTTACAACAATTAAGTTTAAAAATTTTATCACATTATCATGGGGGTCAAATTACACATGTCTTATAAGAATTTATACTCTCATACAATCAAAATTAGGCAATGACTGCGTGGTATATGGCTCCACCCGAAAATCGTATTTAAAGGAAATTGAGCACTGTCCATCATATTGCACTTCGACTTTGATCCGGAGCTTTCCGAATATCTCCCATTCAAAGTTAGTATGTTGACTGTTTCGAGCCATCCTTAGACTTAAGGCGAAAACTGTTGTCCCACCAATAGCATTTTGGAACCATATCATCTTCAAAGTTTTCATCCTTTTTAACTAAAAGTTTATTTTTAAATAGGCTTTATGGCGCCAGAAAACTATCCATACCTCCTTTTCAGAGAAAAGTACATTTTTTTAATTAAGGGTGGTTATGGAATTTCTAATACTTCAATGGTGAAAGACAAAGAGTTTTTCATTCCTTGGCATAAGCATTATTTTAATTTTGAAAACCCATTGAAAATTTAAAAATAAAGTTAAAAGAAATATTTTTATTCGAGTTTTTAACAACCTTTTAGAACAATATTATGATTTTATTCGCATTTACACTGACAGTTTAAGATAACCGGAAATTGTCAGTACCTTCTTTTTAATTTATATTTCATTAGTTTCCTTTAAACTGTAATTTTCATGTTCGGTTTTCATAGCAGAAATTTCTACAATTCGAAGAGCGTTGAACAGTTCATCAGGTTGATACTATAAAAACTTTCTTTTATTCACAAATTCCATGCGTGTATTACAGTCCCTAAATCACCCGAATCATTCATCTCATCCTTTAGTATTTGAAATTTAATATTGATAAAGCTAACAAATATCAAATTAATTTTAGTTACATATCTTCTCACGTAGGTATCAAGGGCAACAAAACAGCAGATATAGTTACTAAATCTGCATCCGTTGAAATTTCTCCTATCGTTCCTTATTGCGATAACGTTAAGTACATTAAATCCGTTATTCATAATCATTAGCAAGATTAATGAAATCTTGAAACAAATAATAAATTAAATTATGTTAAACCTACAATCTCTCATTGGAATTTAGTCTCTTCTAAGAGACATCATCTTTGCACGTTTACGAATCGGTCACACGAGACGTATACACAAACATCTCTTTCTAGGAGAGGATCCGCCTATGTGTAACTATTGTGTTTGTCATCTGACTGTGAGGCATATTTAAACCGAGTGTTCTGCTTTCAACTCGGCTCGTTTTAAAGATTTTAAATCTTTTATAATACCTTTAAATAACTTTGGATGGGGAAATTCCCAACCAAATATTTTTAATTTTTTACATGATATTGGTTTTACTCCATACATTTAAATTTATTAAATTGTATTTTGCTTTCTATCATTTGTATTAACTTTAAACTGTTGTATTAAAAATAAAGGAATTGTATTACCTTGAGCTTGTGTTTTGTACAATATGTCCCACGAGGACTCAGTGCCATTAATTAAGCCAACCAACCAATCAAATGGTTTAAGAACAACAAATAGTTCATTCCTCCAGGGATAAAATAGGATACCTTTATCAATAACGCTATTGTGCTTTTTGAAGCATCTGGCAATAACAGACATTCTCGTGAATAACAATAACAGACTTCTTTATATTACACCTTGTTTTCCCTAGTTAATACTTCTTGTATTAATATCTTAGGTATAAATCGCATATTAGTTTAAGGAGTTAATAATTTTTGGCTCCTGAGGTGCCATTATATATTATTATTATCTTTTTTTTATTTTACCTATATTAAGTCGTTCACTAGTTATAAAGCATATAATATTACTTAATTAAGGCAGTGAGTAAAATATACAAAATGTTTCTATCATAATTAATTTTTCATTATGCTTTATATATTTTTCACATTATTGGTTATGACTGTTTTGTCTGATAACCTGAATTTCTAGACAATGTTTTTAAAAAGCAAACTAAGTACGCACTTGAATGTGTGGGAAATTAGAATAGAAGAAGATAGATAATTAGCTTATTTAAGTTAAAAATAATATTGATAAAATTCCCAGATGCAACTAAAACATTCATTATTGAAGGCCATGTATCTGTAATTAAGCAAATACTTTCTACAGAACTCAAAACATCATAGAATGGCAAGTTTACATTTTTCAAATTATGCTGGTATCATGACAATAAAATTAATCTTCCTATTTGATAAAAAAAAGTGTTCTATATTTTTAAATAAACAAATTCTCATATTTGAGTTTATTGTTTGTAGCTTGAGTCAGTTTTGTTTCTTTACCATATATTTTAAACACCTCATGAAGTTATAAAAGCTTTGTTCAAATTCAAAGTTATACTAATTGATTGACAGTTGATAATACTCTCAATACCTAATTTTTTTACAGTTGTAGAAACTTAATACGTTTGTTTTGAAGACAATGTTGTTCTGTAGGGTTTTGTGTTGCAACCGTACTCCACAAGATGGTGCTTTTATAGTGTTTTTGTTTTCTCTCGCTAAGAGGAGATTGAGTAATTTAACTTCAGTATTCGGCATTATGTTTGTTTTTAGTTTTACTATGAGAAAAATGATTGTGTGACTATTTAGTATGCATGTGAGAAAGGAAGTTAAACATATATTACCCAAAAAACCGCAATGGTTCAGAGTCCAATTCATATATTTCTATATAATTCTGATAAAGAAAAATTGATTTCTTTTTTTTCTATATAAAGCTAATATTTCAATTAGATACACTCTTGGGTACATAAAAGTGATAATAGAAATATAAGATTGGTTCTTATTTTTGTTAAATGAAGAAAATGCATTTTTCATTAAAATTTAGGAGATTGTAAAATGAAATGTTCCATTTATCTAAAACACTTTTACATTTCATACCTCAGAATATATTTTAAATGAATCAGTTTAGATATAATAGTGCCTATTTATTATGCTATTGTTCGGTACTTTCTCTAGTGAGAATGTAAAAAATTAAGCTTTAATGACATGTCACAACTTAAGTTTGCAAAATGTTTCACCATATTTTGAGCTACACTCGTGTAGTTAGCAGCTTTGTTAATCCTCAGAAAAATTTCTCCAACGTCCTTGAATGAAAGTCATGCGTCATTTTCAGTCATCTTATGTAAAGCTTGTTCCTGGTCTCCGCGGCAGCACACCGGTCAGAGAGCGCTTTAGACTATATTTTTTACCTCAGGTCCTTACTCCTCCCCTCTAATGGAAGCTCATCTGTCGCCTATGGGACGATAATGCTACCTAAATTTGGGAAAAAAATGCATACACAAATAAACCTCTAACACAGTATAGGATAAAGGATTAACACAAATATAGTATAACACCAACACAGTATAGGATAAAGCATTAACACAAATACAGTATAACACTAACACAGTATAGGATAAAGCATTAACACAAATCTATATATATATAAGCGAAATACCACTGACTGACTCATCACGATATCTCTAAAACTATACAACCGATTGACTTAAAATTTGGAATAGTTACTCATTTTGCGATGTAGACGCTCACTAAGAACGGATTTTACGAAATTCTTATCCAAAATGTGATTTTCATCCGTTAATCCTTTCTTATCCATAAATTATGTCATTTTTGGCGACTTTATCGCCAAAAATGACATGACCATCGCCAAACGGAATATTTTTTTTTTATATGTATTTTGTGCATTGCTACCAATTAAGTTTATTTGGCGGGATTTGCGCTTGCGAAATGGAAATAATTTAATATTGAGGCGCTGATGGTGGATTGGCAAGAGCGGGATTTTGAAAAATACTAAAATTTCGATTTCTTACGGAGTAGCGCACACCCAAGACAATCCGCTGAGTAGGTGCATTGTAGGTTTATCATATATAATGTAAATGTTGAGCCCCGAAATTCCTAAATTTAGAGATTTATCACCAAATATCTTCCACCGCCAAGTCGAAGCATTTCAATGACCTTGCATTGTGAATTTTAAATAGCTATAGTATTGTAACCCCAGCTGATTTCTGTCCGTTTTGCTGAGCAAAATATAATTTGTTATTGTTGTATAACCTAGACGTAAGTTTCAAATTTATGAGAAAAGTATTTTACTATCAATAATGATTGATAATTTACATTTGTAAATCTAAACGCTATCTTACTAAGTTATTGAAGTTGGCTTTTAACAAACGAATAATAAAGGTATGTTATTCATGTCATTGATAAAAAAAATAAGTAGCTGTCAAAATATTTATTTTGATGTATGCATTAACTGTAACCTAATGTAAATATTACGCAAAAGTTTGTTTCTGTATTTTGACTATTTTTAGTTTTTTGTTTCTAGGAAATAAATGTTTTTGGTTTTTTTTAAAATGGCTGGATATTTTATCGTTTTCAGAATACAGAATTATTTTTAATGCTATGATTTTTTTAAGAGCTATTCTGTCTTATTCAATTGCAGTTCCAGATATGCTGCTAGAGTAATAGAGTTACCCCTTTGCAAAAAGAATAACGTAATACGGGTGACTTTTTGCTAAAAAATTTTACTATAATTTATTTTTTTGTTAGTATTTTTTGTTGAATTTTTAAATAATTTGATATTTAAAAATTAATTTCGGTTATATTTTTTAACTATAGAAGTGTTTCATTGTAGGTTAATACAAATTGATTTTTCATATTTACTTTTCAGTTATAATTTTTAATAATGGATGTTGAATATATTTGGATAGATAGAATACCTACTCCTTTCAAAGTTTTTAAAATTCTTGGCAACGGAGCATGTTTATTTTCATCTCTATCTTTGCTGGTGTTTGGTGACATATCGATGGCGTATAAAATGAGAAATATTGTTTCTCACGTGTTTAACAACTGGGATCGGTTTAAATGCTGCATTCAAATGCTATATGGCGCCTCTTATAATACTAACGATTTATATTTTACCGAAATGTGTAAACCAAACACGTATGGATCTATTTGCAAAATTATAGCGGCGGCAGAGCTATTTCCCTATCAGTTCGAAGCGTATCAAAGTGGCTGCCTTATAGCTTCTGTTCCGGGGAAACAATTCAGGGGGGAAAAAGATTACGTCTTACGGGAAACTGTAATAGTGGTCATTTTGATGTTTATATTTAAATAGTTGGATTAACAAATAGAAGTAAAGTTAATCCTGGTTATGATGAAACAAAATGAAGAAAATGAGTCACCTTTAGTGTTTCAGCCTCAAGAAAATGTGTCTGTGTTAGTAAGACTCAATCAATGTCTAACATTGATTTTTCAAGTTCAAGTGAATCAATTATAATAGATGTAATATCTCTTCAACTAAATAAAGGTAAAAAAGAAGAAAAAGATTCACAAATTCAATTAGATATAAACAAGTAAGACAAGCTGCTACAAAATATACTCAAAGTCCTCCTGAAGAACATACAGAAGCTGCTTCAAAATATACTAAAAGCCATCCTGAAGTACATAGAGCAGCTGTAAGAAAGTACTTTTCTAATAACCCCCATGTGTATCAGGCAGCTGTAATTAAATACAATGAAAAAAGATCAAAAGTTAAATTAGCGCCATGAACTTCGAAAAATTTGTCTGGCCTTAAATATGAAATATATATTGACTATTCAAATGATAAAATTGTCAGTATCGGAAAACGTTTGCCCTGTTCGAGGTTCCGCGCTTTAAAATGGATAGAAGAACCTCCAGGAATGTGCTGCAGTGGTGGTCAAGTCCAGCTTCCTGCTATTAGATCCTACCCTGAACCTTTGCATGGTCTTCTTAGCCATAAGGATCAGATTTCAGAACATTTTCTTTCTACGATTCGTAAGTATAATGGATTTTTTCAGATGACGTCATTCGGAGCAAAAGAATTGAAGGAGGGAAATTTTATGCCAACATTTAAAGTCCACGGGCAGGTATACCACAGGATAGGTAGCCTATTGGCTGAGCCTCCTCAACAGCCTTCTTTTCTTCAGCTTTACTTTCTATGTGATGATGAACGTGAAAAACACATTCATTGTGATATTTTCCTAGGTGTTAAGCCAGAATTAGCCAATTACAAAAGGCGCTACATGAACATAACAGGTATATTCACGATTTCAAAGCTGCTGTTGATTCAGTTCCTAAAGACCAAAAGGAGTTCAAGGTTATAATTAATGCCGATAAAAAAAACCATCTGGAGAACACAAAGGTCGTTTCAATGCTCTAATTTTCTTGATATTTTATGTATAGGTTCCAAAATATAATATTATCGTCTGCCCAGCGAAGCGGGCGGGTATCAGCTAGTACAGTATAACACTAATACAGTATAGAATACACTAACAAATACTAACACAATATAGAATATTATAGGCAAGAAATTGGAATTTCAAAACAACTCTGTAGCACAAAAAAAGTAATTTACAGTAATATGACACAAGTAAAGAAATCATCCACAATAAAAGAAGTATGAATGACTGTTGTGACACAATTATGAATAACAAGAAAAGAAACCATACATAAGTACGCATAAGGTCTGACTCCCGTGCTCTGAATTTAGCCAGCACAGTCTATGACTGACCTTAAAAAGGCATCTGCTTTACCCGAACTGCGTGCTTTTCCGATATAATATGGTTAGATTATACCGTTGCAATACTTGTACCCACCTTGATAATTTTGCTACATGAAGGACACTATTGATTAAATAGGTTAAAGAGTTGTGATCTAAAATGACCTTGATCCGAGCTCCATATACCCAAATATCGAACTACTTTAGTTCTTTCAAGACACAAAATGCTTCTCCCTCAGTAATATACTATTTAGAATTTTGATCTCCTTTCCCAGTTCTAATTCTTCTAGTTATTCTACGATCAGTCATTTTAACACCATATCCAAAAGTAGCTTATGGGAGAGCTTCTTTATTGCTCCAAAATTCACTGAATTCTTCTGGAGCACCAGGATAGCATTTAGCATAACTTTTAGGTATATCTCTTTCCAGTTTGCTGGCTAATTTTGCCTTTAATCTGCTATTATCTGCTTTATGTACACCTAGCAAGAGTTTATGCTTGGATTAACATTTTTCACCATATTCAGATGGTAAAATATGATCCCATTCATTAACACGTTCTCTTTATTTGTTTGTACGTTTTTTTGAGTTTTTTTCACCATCCATTCTTAGTTTATCATAATACGATTTCCTATTTTTAGGATCTGCATTCTCATCTTGTTTTGTTTTCCCTCTCTGTTCCAAAGTATTTACAAAGACTTCAATATCTCCTAATATACTGCCATCGGCAAATTTATGTCTTTTAGTTTCTCCTTATTTTAGTTTTCCTTTGTCTTTTTTCTTTGACTTTTTATTATGCATGCCTTGTCGTAATTATGACGAAACTTGAGTTAACGTTTTCTTCATAATATCATTAGTAGTCAATGTTGTTTGAGATTCAAAACTTGGAAAATTGGATTTGCTTCTTAGTGAATCTGTTGGATCGTCACTCTCAGCATATTCATCTTCCAAATCAATGATATACGCCATTCTGTTTAGAAGGAAAAGCTCGCTTTTCTCTGGATAGTGACTTTTGAAAACTTGTAGTTAAATGTTTCGTCCAATTTTGTTTTAAATTGAATTTCTTCTTCTTCTCCTTTATAATTATGTTTCAAAAGTAAACTCTCTAACTCTTCCTCCTCTTTTTCTTTGTAATAGTTTCCTTCATGCACCTTTGTAAGAGATCATAATCTAAACCTTTCACCAATTAAGTATGTTCCATATCACCACCCAAGAATTTAGACTCTTGAATCATTTGACGTCTTTGTTCCACGTTATCCAATCCAAATTTAACAACTGGAGCAACCCCACAATAACCTGCAGCAGATGTAATTGAATCTTCATTTTGGTAATCAGGATTTACTCCATCTCTTCTTTCTTTGGCAATATCTCTGTATCATTAAGTCACGATCTCATTACCAGACTAGGTCGACAAAATTCTAACAAAGCTTGTGTACTTACAGAAAGATCTTTCGCTTCTTCTTCGGAGACAACGTGAACATCTTCGTAGTTCGAGGGTATTTCGTGACCACGCACCTGCACATTTTCATTTAATGCTTCATAAGCAGAATGTAAGTCACTTGCTAGTTTCTTCGATACTGCACAAGGGGCTAGTACATGTCTAATGTGACCCGTCGTCAATACTCATTTCAAATATTCGTAAGGGAGTCACCTCCTTCTCTCCAAACACCGATACTATTTCAATGTTTTCATCTCCCTTATATTGTATTCCATGGGGGAATTCTTCGCATATTACCGAAATCTGAGATCAAGAATCTGCAATTCCTCTAATCTTCTGACGTCCAATCCTCACTTATGTGGTCAAGTGTTCTGCTATATTGTTGTAGCCTCCTCGGGAATACTTATTTTAACTGTTAAGAAAGAAAAAATCTGACTTCCGCTAGATTTAGCAGTGGTGACTGTATTTCCCTGAACTGTTCGACTTGATTTTTTTTTTTTTTTTTGAGGAACCCTAGAAGGACAAAATCATGCTGTCA
>BMAW01077697.1:0-14830 GCA_019974015.1 Nephila pilipes | reverse complement strand
ACGTTTACCAGGCTTAATGCATACAAACATGACTTTCATTGCAGAAAAGGAAGTATTACATACAATCGTTTTCAATACCGCTCCTTACCTAAAAAAATCATTTGGGAAAAAAAAGGGGGGAGTGAAAGAAAAAGCAGTAAGTCATCATTCGGGACTTAAAAGGAGGGAGAAAATCACAGGCAGACGAGTATTCACTCGCGAATTCAATAAAATTCTCTAGAATCTCAGTTTTGTAGGTCCCAACGCACACCATAACTATACCAGAAAACTCCGGAAATAAATAAATGACGAACCGAGTGGGTAGATAAAAAAAAAAGAAGAAAAACAAATAACTAAAGTTTCTCAAAGGAAAAATCGTAAAACCCTCAGAAGGGAAACCCTGAAAGGAAACATTTTCAGATAAATCTATCAGTTTTAATACTTTTCTTCATCGTACAGGTTCGCTGCTTGGGCTCAGTTCGTAAAGATTTTATTGGAGTCTACTGGCAAGCCGTAAAACCCCTTGCGAGTAAAAGAGACAAGTTGAGTTGAGCTGTGAGGTTGCCGATTGACGATTTTCTGCAGAGGGATGGTGGTTCGTCATCGTGCGTCCAAGACAATGGAGTGGACAGTCATCTTTGGTCATAAGTGATCTGGTACAAAAGCGACCAGATAAGGCTGTATGGCTCAACGGAAGCTTTTAAATGAGACATTTGCTTTATCAAAAGAATCGAGTTGGTGCTTGGGCAAATATTCGAACCTACCTCTTCAAAATGTGTAGTAAAAAAAAGAAAAGATAAAGTATGGGGGATAGAGGAAAAGCACTAAAGACACAAATGGGGTGTAAGATATGGCAACATTTTTCGACTGTTTTGTAAAAGAAAGATATGGATATTGGATTTTTAAGTAGACAGTTTATCACAGGGAAGAATTCCTTTGCTACGATTTGTTGCAAGCCGACGAAATAAGGCGGAAAATCAGATAAGCGTGACATAAAATGAAAGTTTTTACGTTCGTGACTTGCAAAAAAAATTCATTTGAACTGAAAACAGTGAATAAACAAAGTGATCCTAGATTTCTTACAACAAAAAGAGGGTTAATATGAAATTGCTGTATGAGACTGACGCTGCTATAGAAGAAGTACGCATACGCCAAACTCCAGCGACCATCAGCTGTTTTAGCGTGAAGCCTTCTCTTTCAAATGCAGTGCATCTCGTTCCTGTAAGGAAATCCGTATACCTGTAGCTTTCATTCGCATTAGAGGTATTATTTTTGGTTCTCCAGCAAAATGATAAGTGAGCAGCGAATTGTTGAGAAATTTCGCATGAAATTGAAAAAACCGCTACTGAAACTTATAAATTATTAAAACAATAGTATGGCAATGAATGTTTATCACGTGCATGGGGTTTTGAGAGGTTTAAATGTTTTCAAGATGACCGAGAAGACGTTGAAGAGGATTCATACCCGGGCCCCCATTCCACGTTAAAAATGAATAACAATATCGAAACAATCTCTAATCTGGTTCGATCAGACCGTCTGTTAAGTATTCGTGCGATTGCCGAGACTGCAGGAATTGACATAAATTCCGAACGACAAATTTTTCTTGCAAGACAATGCGTCAGCTCACTCCACGTTGTCTGTCAAGAGGTTTCTAGACAAGTACAGCCTCCATGTGTTAAACCATCCGCCTTCATCGCTGGATCTAGCACTGTAACACCCGGTTAACCCGGGCGTTATCTTGTGCCATCACTAATATCTAATATTAAACAATACGACACCAATAATTACAGAACCACCAAAACAGCTTTCAACATTTATTAATATATATCTGCTATGACATTAATAATAGTGCTTTCCAGGTTAAGTTTATTAACACTTTAATTCAACCCACCAATAATAATCTAACAGCTTCTTACCAATATTTCCTACCAACTGCAACTCTGAATCTGGAACAACTGCTGAAAACACTAGAACAATTCTCAATCCGAGTGGTTTACACTCGGACCTCAACACTAATCTATAAATCTGCCTTTCAATGCTATAGCATTTAGATTCCACCTCCTCTCACTACAACGCCTCTCTGATCCTCCTTCGGATACTCTACTCCTTCAGATGAAGTTTATATACTTCTTAATTTAACCGCTTCACTTCATTCCTAACTGCTTTGCATATTACATTCTTCATCGCGTTTCATTTTTGGTTGGGCAAAGGTTGTTTAGCTAAAGCAATCAATCTCAATTGAAAGTCCCCAAGGTTAGTGAAGAGAAACCGCGAATAGCCCAATGTCACAGCACCTTGAGACTTCCATCTGTTTTCTAAGATGAAATCTGCATTAAAAAGAACAAGATTTGAGTCCATTGAAGCTGCAAAAGAGGAAGCGACACGCGTCTTGAAGAAGCTGACAGAAGACTTCCAACACTGTTTCGAACAGTAGAAGATTCGCATGGAGCGTTGTACGGTTAGAGGAGGAGTGTATATTGAAGGTGATAACAAGTAAATATGTGTGATATCAAAATAAAAGGTTTTATAATATCAATCTGGTTACTTAATAGTCATGCCGTATAGTATATAAGGATGAGACAAGCGAAAATTCAAGTAAATTAGAACTAAAAATTATCTCTGTGTGAAGATAACCTTTTTCGTTTATCATCGTAAATCTTCGTCTAATTATACGTTTTAAATTTCAACTTAAGTTCTAGCAAGACCAAGTAAATAAAATAGTCAGTTATAACTTAATTATATGTTTATTTAATCTTCTAATAAGAGGGGATTCTCTCTTTCCGTGTTCGCGAATTCTAACTAGTTCTATAATTTATCAAATAATACTCTAACCGGAATATGATGCAAATACCTCCTGTAATTACTCTGACAGCGTTGAATCCTAATCTTATCAAGTGAGTGAGTGAGTGAATGTAAAGTTCATTGGCGCAAGAGCCAGATATGGCCATGCTGCGCCAAACAAGATTAAACTGTGGTCTAGACGTGAAGTTGAAAAAAGATAAAAAGTGGTTGACAAGAAGGAGGGTCAAAATAGAGGAGGATCACTAGGGTAACCAGTGGGTGCGTCGCCCGTGTTTACTAAAGACAGTAAACCCCATGGGAAAGAAAAAGATCACTTAGGTGCCTCGGGGCCTAATCTTATGAAATCCAACCACGTCAGAATATTTCTGCGCACATCACACTAACATTCTTCTCATTACTATAACTTTAATTTCTTTCAATTCATCTCTTTTACACTTTCATACGACTTGATCGTATTGCTCACTACCCTTCCGAAGTTTACTGAATTTGCATTACGTTCCATATGATCGAGAAAGAAGCTGGGAATTTAAACATAAAATCATAAAGAAACTCCGGATGTTAGTTGAAGGGAAATAATTCGCGTATAGCCCATTTCACAAATATATTGCATAATTGTGCCATTCAGACAAAAAGAAAATGCAGTGGCTCTCTTCAGCAACAACGATCGAAGTTATAACGCCATAATATCTGGCCCGAGCGAGACGTCTCTTTTCCCCTGGTTGGTAAAGAAGCAACAAAAAAAAACGACTGTTCAACTTTCTTCTTCAAACCCAATGGACCAGGATTCGAAGCAGCAGCGGGCAAACAAGGTCAATAACTCCCTGCCCATCTACGGGAACGAAAACTTCAGCAGCTGAAAAAAAAGGATGGAATATAAGATCGAACAATGTTAGTAAAACCAACCGTTAAGTACAGAAAAGAAAGAAGTTTTTCATTCTCATTGATTAATCATTAACGATAAAGGTTATACAATAAATTTATTCCGATTGATGAATGACTCAAAGTATTTCCTAAAAGTGACATCCAAGGGTATCCTTGTGAAACTTACTGGTAAAATAATCAATATAGCATCCCCTCGTAGACTGTAGTTTAGTATTTATCATGACCTCCACTGTCGAGAACATCTTTCTGGTGTTATTATTCTTTTTGTATGTGTATAACCTACTAAAAGGGGTTACTCTACCAATCTCGGGTATGATTCATTTTTACCGTCAATCTATACATTATTGGACGACTCATGAATTAGAATTAAATTTAATACATTGAGATAAGTATGAAAATGCTTTTCACAGAATTATAGATAATTACCGTACATTATTTGTCTTACGTTCTTATGTCGTCTTTGAGACACGCTCGAACACGTGTGCATTCCCGAAGAACTCAGTCTCGTGTCCTGGTTTCACATTACATGCCAAAAATATATCAAAACATTACTATCGTCATGGCCGCTACTTTGGCGAGGTCCTCGCGTTGTTGGCGTGCTAATGTGGGGTTTGAGGAGTTGTTAGCGACATCTATTGCGAAGACGATCGTCTTTGGAATATGTAAGGATACTTTTATATTTTCAGATTCCCAACCGTAGAAGAAAAGTCTCCAAGGTTATATCTTGATGTCTACCCTATGATTAAAAAAAATGGAACTCAACAATTAATTTAAGCTACAAAGTACTTATTTACGTCTTCTAACAGTTATCATCTATGCGTGTTTGGTGTAAAGATAGACCGCAAACAGCATTTGCAAATTCTTGAAAAAGCACAAAGAGCTCAAAGGTTAGAATGATAGTGTGGGAAGCAAAGAAATTTTCCCAGAACCTTTAAACTTACAACCTTCAGAAAACATATTCAAAAAAAAATCTCAATAACCTGTCTTAATCCTTTAGAAAATATTAAAAACATTTACATTAAAAAAAAATTGAAAACTATCCTATTTCCCGTAAAATAACAGCCCCAAATAAATCCTTCCAGATTCATGTAAGCCTCTTTAATTTCTTTCTCTTTTTTTTTTTTCAATCTTTAAAAAAAATTCTTTTTTTTTAAAGATTCTTTTTTTTTAAAGAACACTAGGATGCCTCTGGGTCATGATGCCCGAACCTACCTAAAGAAGACACGATCCCCTTATATAATCCCCAGGGACGGGGTGCCAAACTATACACCCAGACCCTAAGTACCCATTGTAGTCGCTGTTTACGACATACATGAGCTACAGTGGGACTAACCCCGGTCACCACCCGAGTTTAATTTTAAGCAAGATATCTAATAGCATATTTTACTTTAAAAAAATAATTATGTTCCGATAGAGTACTTTAAATTACCTAAATAACTATAAAATTGATCAATTTAGTTCAATGTTTCTCTTGTAATGTTAATTTTAAATGTTTCAAAAACTTAATTACTCATTAATTGAAGAGGGTACGTTTAATAACGTCTGAAACTTTTACTAATAGGATTCTGTATGATCTGTCTGTCTCCTATTTGATAAGTATTTCTAGTCTGAATTCTATTTTTTAACATAAAAAGAATATAGACTCAAGATAGTTCGTTTAATTCCCATATAAAACCAACCTCTGGCTTAACAATCCCTTTTCTCAAAGTTAAACTTATCTTTCTTTATAAAACAAAACTCTCTTTTCCGTTCTCTCCCCCCCCCTCTTCGATTTAAGTTGAAAACAAAATCGTTCTATTAGATTCTCTCTAAGTTCAATGCCTCCGCCATTTAAACACTAATTCGATTCGTTCAACCTCCACCCTTTTAAAATTAATTATATTCTTTTTTTTTTTCCCCTTTCAAATTCAATTTCTTCGCCTTTAAATTATCTACCCTATTTTTCCTTTCAACTTATAATTAATTTTCTCTTCTTAAACACTCATATTGAATTTAAAAACATTCATTCCGAAATTGCCGGAGGGTATAGAATCATTAATTCGATAAAATGATTACGTGTGTTTGTAACGAATGGATAAAAAGTAATAGCCATTTTAGAACAACTAACTCGCTTCGAACAGGGTTGGGCGTTCTATCGTTTAATAGGGTAAATAACAGTGTAATGTTCCTTAAATCTATTATACATGTTCGTTATGACTGAATTAATATCACACTTGACTGTGCAAATGATGCACCTATAATTAATTCCATTTTAAAATTTAATTAGCTTACCCCTCAGTTGATAAAGCTGAGTTTTAGCTCTGTCATCTAAGTGATATGGTTGATAATTACTTCATTGGTTATAGTCGTAAAATTACTCAGCGTAATGTATTAAAATTTAATAAGTCATTATAAATGTTTATATTACCAATACTAGTAATAGTCAGTTGGAATTGGTTTTTGGATCAATGTCGCTGTAGAGGGGTATTGACGATATTATATTACAAGAGAGAGATATTGATGATGGGGAGATCTCACAATTTTGAATTATAACCAAGAGATGAAAATAACATATGAGCTGGTTACTACTAGGCTGAAATTTGGCTTTATCAACTAATATAGTTGATGGCTATTTCAATAATAATAATTGTAAAGGACTGCACACAATACATTAACATTTAATGAATCACTATAGATGTTTATGTTATCAATATCAGTTATAATCCACTTGTACTGATTTTTAATGGAATGTTATTGTACAACTATAATAATGGATATCACAACTTTGAATCATTATCAAGAGGTGAAGATGATAATTGAACCTGTACCATTTAACTGATATCGCCGAAAACAAGTTTTAGCAACTAAGGTTTGGTTTGGTCTTATTAATGTCGCAGTAGGAGCAACACGAGGGCTACTAGAAATGGATCTCGTAATTTGGAATCTCGATCAAATGACAAGCTGGCACCTCACTCTCCTAATTTCCACAATACGCTAACGAGAGGACTTTGAGCCTCGACAGCTTTGACGTGCATCAGCCCCGACTACACGTGTGACGCCTGCCCGATCGGGGCTGCCTCTTGTGCCATAGCTAGATTCAATTATTAAACACTAAGACACAATAATCAATCAAAGAGACACTAGAACAATATTTACGGAATTTATTAACTTCTAATAAATGTAACAACAATTGTGAATGCTCTCCCGGGGAAGAATTCTATTAACCTAATTCAACCCACCAATAATAATCTAACAGACTCTTACCACTAATCCTTCCTCGACTGCAACTCAGACTCTAGATCAACTGTTGAAAACTATAATAACTAAATCTCTTGGATTATGCCACTTTTGCTCTAATCATCCACTTCAACCTCTCTTTCCACTTCTCCCTCAGCCTCTCTATCGCGACTTTCAGTCGGAGTTTATATATTTCCTAACTCTCCCGCTTCACTTCATTTCTACCTGCTTCCTATCTACATATTCACGTTTCATTTTTGGTTGGGCAAAGGTTGTTTAGCAAAAGCAATCAATCTTAATTAAAAGTCCCCAAGGTTAGTGAAGAGAAACCGCGAATAGCCCAATGTCACACACGGATAGTCTTTTATCAACAGAGGGATATAGTAGATAGTTTCTTCAATGATAATGTAATTGACTGCATACAGTGCATTTTCGCTTCGATTTCTAAGTGATTGTCACAGTAGACCAGGGGGGGGGGACCTTTTGCATAACCATGCGCCAATTTTTTTGACAGACGAGTGCAGTTGCGTCATAGAACTCGAACACTTTTTACACCGTCTTACGTTCATGGTTTGGAGTTGATAAATAGAGATAAAGATAGAATCTGTTTCGCTTAGGGGATGAAAAGGAATGATTTAATCATGCATTTAAGTTATTTAATTTGCGTCAGTTTAATGAAGCACTAATCTACAATAGTCAGGAATGATCTCCTGTAGGAAAGGGTGACCGCTTCATGATGGTACTATAGCAGCCTGAGATGTTTGGTTTTATTAACGTCGCCCTGGAAGCAACACGAGGGCTACTGGCTACGGACCTAGGAATTTTGAACGCCGGTAAAGTGTCAAAGACGACATCTGAGCTGGCACCTTCCTCTCCTAACTTGCACTCCAAGCTAAGAGAGGACTTTGAGCCTCGACAGATTTAACGTACACTCGCCCAGGGTATACGGTAAAGTGTTTAGTGGCTTCAAGGTTCGAACCTACAACTCGACGAAAATCGCCGACAGTCCACTACCAGGACCACTAGGCTGATGCTGTGTTTCGCAGTAGTGTCTGTTAAGATCACGTCTTCTATTTGAACTATAGACTCTGATATTACCGATAACTATTGAAAATTTTGTATTGGTTTTTGAATGAATATCATTGTAGATGGTAAGCGTGCAAATCACAATGGATTTCACAATTTTGAACGAGTATCAAGTGACGAAGATGACATAAATGTACCACTTAGAATTATGTCGAATGTAACCAAGACAGAGTTATAGTACATCAGCTCCGCACATGACAGGTCTTCAGTGAAAACTGGACTCGAACCCATGATTCAATGAAAAGAACGCCAGACACGAGCTAGCAACCATGACCACTCGGCTCTAGAGACCGTAGCTTGTTAAGACAAGAAAAAAAGTTAAGAAAATAATTATTTGATAAATGTACAATTCTTTGTTAATTAAAAGTTGTGGAATTTTAACAACTTTTTACAGTTTGAGCGAAATGTGTTTGGTTTAATGTATTCTGGACTTGTTTATTTAATTAAACTGTAAAATAAAAGTGTGATTATAAATTCAAAATTTATAAAATAAAAAGCTAATATAATTCTTACAGTCTGACTAAAAAAGGTAGTTTGCTGCAGTCATATACATAAAATAAAAAGTTATATTATTAAATAGAAAATCATAAACACATAACGAAAAAGTATATGATTAATTCTATTATTGTAAAATAACACCCAAAAAAAGCAATTCAAGACATAAGAAAACAAAAATTGGGTATCACGGTAATTTAAGCTGCTGATTTTGGCTTAGAACTGAAAAGCGGCAAAACTATTTCATTGTATGCATATGTATGTGTATGTGTGATAGATCTATTTACTGCGTTCGAAGTCTGGAACTCAGAGCTAATTCAATAAAATAATATGAATTAGAAAAACGACTAAAAAAGGAAAAGGCAGATTAACATTGTATACAACCATATTGAATGAATTTGGAAGATATACTTTGTTGCCATTTAAACTCTGTCTAGAGAACCCAAATCGCTAATTCAATAGAAAAAGGGGGATTGAAACGCTAAGCAAAAAATAATAATGAGCCTTTTAGAATAACCAGCATTCTTAGTCAAACGGAAATGGACAATGTCCAAAATGAAAGATATCTCTTGTTTACTTCCTGGAGTAGATACTTCACGGCAAAGCAGCACAATTTATGCAAAAAGGACCGGCAAAGAGAAACAACAGAAACAAGATCTTGATTTAAGAGCCTGGAGGTTAAACTGGGTCTTAAATTAATTTAATAGCCACCGCAATCATTCTAAGAGAAAATGGGAAGATAGAAATAAAAGGGAGGGAGAAAAAAAGTCGCATTCTTCGACCAATTCATGTGGAATTTGGGAAAAACGGCGAAGGATTTATCGTTTGGTCATTGGCGTATTTAAACGTTTGTCGTAAGTCATAAAAATGGTTTTGAATTCTGTCCTTTGCTACAAAAAGCTTGTTTAGCTTACATATGATGCATGGCAAAGAATGTAGAATCCAATACCAAATTAATTTTTTCCCCTTTTCTTTTTCTTTTTTCCATCTTTCTTTTCGCAATGGCCAGACGTTCCAGTAATATCAATGTCGTAAATTAAACTGCGCGAAGCAGGAATAATTTATCGTAAAAGTTACGACCCAAAGTTACGCGGAAGTTAGGCAAATCGTTGAGCTCAAACAAAGATATTTTTTCGACGTTTAGTTTTGCCTCTTCTTGTGATTGGAAGAGATTATTCCAAGAGCATATAAATGCTAAATGTTTATCTGGTTTATGTGTTTGGTTTGTTTTTTTCGATTCAGGAAGAGGTAATGTTTTGACCGCTGGTCCGTGGAAACAAATTGTTCTGTGTTTTCTTCTTTTCATTGGAAAAAAAAAACGAAGGACATCACTTAAGCGCTGAGTAAAGGTTTTCTGTAAACAAAAGTTGCTTTATGTCCTTCTAAATCTCCCACAGAGATTTATATAAAGAATTATTAGTCAAACTTCGAGAAAGGAGATGAGAGTAGCTTGTTTTTGTTCACTTGAAGTCTCACTAGAGTGACTCAGTGAGTTACTTGGGACGGATTAATTAATTTTGAATGTCATTGACTCATGATTAGTATGCATGAGCTGGTACTTCATTGTCAGATGATTGTATGCATAAACAAGTACTTCATTTACCAAGCGTTCACATTATGTCACGGGTTAAGGATGAGTTTAGTTTATATATATATAAATTTTGTTTTTAAGTTGTGGCAGTCATGGCATAAACAGAAAATTTGAAATCAATAAATTTATTTATTTTCACACGAGAGGGAGGTAGATACATCAAGAACAGCGGCTGACGCAACACTCATCCACTCACCCTGTTAATTGGGAGGAAATGACTGTTTTTTTTTCCCCCTGTTTGTTTCTCCAGGGAAGTTAAATTAAGGGTTATACAGTTCACACAATGGTAATAGATGTTGTAATCTTTAGGAATTTTACATGAAGTCTTTAGGGAATATCCGTATTAGTTCGGGGCGTGAGAAATGTTGTTCTTAGCATTTTCGAAAACCCCGAGATTGCATAAATTGAATGACCAAAAGGAATGGGATTACGAAAAAACGATGAACTTAATACTATGGCTGTTAAAATATAAAGTAAATTAGGAAATTACTTCAATTTGAGAGAAATCAGAACGTACATACACACACACGCACGCACACACACATATATATATGTTTATGAGTGTGTGTGCATATTGAAAATAGTACTTCATGTAAAAAGAAACTGAAACTAACAGAAATCGTCTAAATGTAGATAGTTAAACTTAGTTGAAAAACAAAAAAAATTAATGCAAAAATACTAAATTATAATAAAAAATTACAAAAAGACGCAGAACAAAAAATTAAAAGGATAGGAAAAAAGTTTAAAAGTAACATTCCTTTTTCTAATTTATTTTTTTATGCCTAGTTTCATAAAATTAAAGAATAATTAACAGCATCGCGAGATTTAAAGAAATTTAAAACAAAGTATACTAAATACCAAATAAAATTCTATGAACCATGGCAGGAAAAGTGAAATAAAAAAAATGTAGAACAAAAACAGATTGAAAGGGACAGGAAAAAAAAGCTACGAACAAATAGAAAGATTAAAAAAATCGATTACAGCATTTTGAAAATTTGCAACTGACTTAGGGCAGTTTCAAGCTGGGTTAATCTTGATTTATAAAGCTAATTTTACAGATATAGTAAAAATGTTGAATAAAAAATGGTTATAATACCAGCAATTCAGAATATCAAAGATAAAAATAAATCAGAAGGTAAAAACCTTTGAAAAGAATACCAATGAAAATTAAAAGATTTATACCACATAAAAACCATATTCAAAGAATAAAATAATTGTAAAACAGTAATAAAAAAAATAAAAAAGATTTAACATAAGACTTACTCAATATCAAAAACTAATGGGAGCAAACAGCTACATGTAGAAAAAGACGCCAAATAGAAAGAGGCAGAAACTGTGAAAAAGAAAGTCGATTGCAATGCTATACATCAGATCGAGTGAGCAGTGTATGAAGAATCAAAAAATTTCTAAATTTAAAATAAAAATATTAAAAAGGGGGAAAAAAAGCTAAACTTATTATTAAAAATTAAAAAAAAAATGAAACCGAGAACAAAATAAAAAAGGGAAAAAAATGGAAGATTTAAAAAAGAGATAAGAAAATGCTATATAATTTTAAAAATTTTCATTTAATTTTAATTATTGAAACTTTAAATTACTGTTCATAAAATTCAAGGGAAAATAAGCCTGCCAACAGAGTTAGGGGAAATTATTGGAAATAAATTGTTCATGAGTCTATTATTACGTTTAAAATATAATTATAAATGATATTAAAACATAAAGATTGAAGGAACTTGTCCAAGACAGAACCTTGTGAATCATTAGCTAAAACTATCCCTTTCATCAAAAATATTACTACGAATTTTACTGTGTCTTTTATTTTTAAATAAATATCTAAAAATTAAGGTGCAGTAATATTAGCAAAAGTTTGCAATAACTTTAAATACTCTGGACAGAAAGATAAATATGGCTTAAATTATTAAAAGATTCTTTTCAATATAATTGAATTCATAATTATGCAAATAAATATTAAACGAACAATTACTTGTAGGCGACCCTTGTGGTATACCTTTAATTTGTCTTACATTTTATTAGAAAAAATTCTATGCTTTTCTCTGAAAACTAACTTAGTTTTATGAATTTAGTATGAAATATCCTTATCAATGATAAATTTCTTTAAGAACATTAATATGATATTCACTGTCTACACACACTCATGTATATGCACATGCACTACTTGAATGTGTTAAACCCGTGACTCGCAACTGATATCTTTGCAGCCTAATCAACATAACTGCTTGTAACAAAAATGTGTTAAAAATAGCGTAATTTAATATTTGATCTTTTTAATTATAAACTGCTGTTTGTAGAAAATGCAACACCATGAAGGAATCATCAGAATCAAATGAAATTCGCAGCAAATGTCAATTATAGGATATTATGCAAATTAATAAAGTTTCAGAGCCATCGCGCGTGCGCGGCGCGCGCAGCGCCCTCTGAATTGATGCTGAAAGCGTATAAATAAAGTGCTGTAGCGGGACGTTGAAAAAAGTCTATGATTATTTGTTAGTGGCAAACGTTTAGTGAGACCTGAGTATGCCTCCACGACGGAAGAATAAGAAATTCAAGCAACTTACGGAGTTTGAACGAGGGAGGATAATCGGCCTTCGAGAAGGAGGATTTTCCTATCGCGCAATAGCAGCTCGTATGCAGCGGAACAGTTCCACAGTGATGCGAGTTTGGAAGCAGTGGACCGACGAGCACCGAACAACTCGAAAAACAGGCACTGGACGACAGAAGGTGACGTCAGAGCGCGATGATCGACACCTGCTACGCATGGCGGTGAATGATCGCACAGCTTCCTCCAGGCAGCTGGCAGCACGTTGGTCTACTGCTACAGGTGTACAATTGTCGGCTTCGTCAATTCGTCGTCGTCTGCTGCGCCGTGGATTGCGTGCAAGGGTGCCTTTATACAGGATTCCCCTCACGGCGAATCATCGACGGCTGCGTCGGCAGTGGGCTCTCGAGCACAGAGACAGGCGAGCTGATTGGCACCAAGTTGTCTTTTCAGATGAATCACGCTTCAATTTGTGGCCCCATGATGGCCGTGTTCGTGTTAGACGTTATGCCGGTCAACGCTGCCTTCCTGAGTGTATTATTGAACGACATAGTGGTCGAACACCCGGAGTTATGGTCTGGGGTGCGATTTCGTATCATGGACGATCCAATTTGATACGAATTGAGGGTAATCTCAATAGCAACAGGTACGTCCGTGAAGTGCTACAGCCCGAAGTCGTTCCTTTCCTTCAAGGCATCCCTGGAGCTATCTTTCAGCAGGATAATGCACGCCCACATGTTGCGCGGACTGTTCGAGGCTTCTATTCAGCACAACGCATGCAACTTCTTCCTTGGCCTGCTTATTCACCGGATATGTCGCCTATTGAGCACGTGTGGGATATGGTTGGTCGGCGTCTCGCTCGTGATCCGCGTCCTGCAGTTTCCAAAGACGAACTTTGGTTGCGCATACAAGCGATATGGAATTCTCTTCCTCAAGCAGATATTCAACATCTGTTTGACTCCATGCCACGTCGTATAGCAGCACTTATTGCAGCGCATGGTGGCTGCACCAAATACTGATTTCGGACGCTTAATTTGTTTCTTTTGTTTTGAAAATTTCATCATTTATTTGTATCAGTACAAGTCGTTTCTGCATTAAATTTCATTTGATTCTGATGATTCTTTCATGGTGTTGCATTTTCTACAAACAGCAGTATATTTCTTCTCGATGCTTATTTAAAAAAAAATACAATGCAGATATTAAAAACATATTCACATTCTAAAATAAATTATAGAATTGTTATTTACTTATTTTTTCAGATCACCATCAATAATTGATTCTCATCACACTAAATGCTGCATAATACCACCATAGCTGCACGGCATAATTTTCGGTGTAACGCAGCCTCCCAGGCATTTTCCATTTTGGCTATCGATATGAATTTCTTTCTGTGAATCTATAGACATACGCTGCTAGGTATCCCTTTGTTTTTGTGTTATCACTTTATGTACTATATGTTGTGAATGTCAGCGCGGTTATTGATTATTAGTTCATCTCCTATAGTTTCCATAATCAAAATTTTAATAATTATGGATGATTAGCCCACTGCCTATCCACTTAAAAGAAGAATACGATTTCCCCCCAAGACACTGGGGCCCCATTGGTCACATTTCATAAAGGGCAGAATGGGTGAGATATTTTATAGTCTGACACCAAGAAATTTTTAATTTCAGATTTGAATTTGAATATGTATTTAAAATGTTTAAGATAAACAATGGATATACATAATGTGTTTTGAATCATTAACTCATTTTTTGTTTAATTCTATGCATCATTTAATTTCCTATGCATTATTTTTTTAGGAAAAGTTATTATGCATCATAAATTGTTATTTGCTTTTAAAAAGAGCAATTTGTTATTTTGTATCTGCAGCTATATTCAAAATATGATGATATTTTTTAAAACAAAATATAATAAGCAATATGAAAATCTCTAATATGTTGTCGATTTTCAAAATCTCTCGCCCAGCATTTATAAGCTGAAGCTAGAACCAGCAAACGGAAAAATGGTGGACAATTATTCTCCATAAAAATTACGAGGAATATCGGAAATAATGACACTATAGACGGTAAATTGTCGGCCAGAGTTTAGATATCACAAATTAATAATTATTTTCTCATGTAAAACTATATAAATTAGTATTCTTAAAATATATATGAAATATTCAGCGTACGATTCAAGAAACCTATCTTGGCATGACCATATATATTCCCAAATCTTGATTC